>PNEQ01027235.1:0-59188 GCA_003012365.1 Medauroidea extradentata
ATTATTGCTGTAATAAACCTTGGGATGACTGCCACAAGCATCATACATACAATTATTATTACATATATTACTGAACTTTAACTTGCTCATTCTTCAGAATGGGATCCCCTTGCTCACATTGGGGAAATGTCCACTCACTATATTTGATTAGGTAATTACTTTATAAAAAGAAAGGAAAGGCACTTTCACAAAAAAAAAAACACTTCTGTTGGCAAGCCGGGCAACGGTACTACATAACTTGTGGGCTGTAACTCACTTCACCTAGTACCACTTATGGCTCAAAATTCACCTTAAAATTTCAGAGGCTCTGTTGGCATAATTGGCAGGTCATCTGCTGTATTAAGCTTCAATGAGACACAAAGTTTAATAATATATATATATATAAGAAAAAAAATTTGATTGTCAAGGTTTATGGTCTGCTGAGGCCAGCTACTTCACAGGGGGTGTTGGAGGATGATTGGGTTGAATTTAATGGGTTTTATACCATGCCTGTCTGTTACCTGGAAAAGAAACACAACCCTTAGAGATCAAAAACAAAGTATGCAATTTACACAGATGTAAGTGAAGTGGAGTGGTCAGAATACAGAATGATCAGTACAGAGCTTCTGATACAAATGAAAATATTTGCAAGGGGCGGCAGACACCTGAAATAGTTTGTACTGGCGGTTAGCTATACAGGCAGCACTCATTACGACACATTCCCACTTAGCACTTTGATAGTTAATACTTGTTGATCACTGCACTAAACACACGTACTGGGATGATGGACGTGTAGGGCACGATTCCACACAGCATGTGTGCCCTAGCTGAGTGTTCCGACTTATCCCAATGAAATTGTAACTAGTAGTATTTATTGTGGAGGTGAATTTTCCAGAATTTAACAACAGTGTTAGTAGTAACCATGAAGCAGAGATCATAAGTAAGTTCATCTGAAACCTAGCACTATTGTAGATTAAGAATTTTTTCTTTCCAAGTTTCTGCAGCATTAAGAAATATTAGATCGTTCATCGTTAATGTTGTGTTATTTAAATCATATACATAACTTTTTATAAAATAAGTTATAAGTCTTTTATACTTTCATATTCCATCAACATTTCAAAATTTTGTGCCAAAGTGTGACTGGTATTTGTGCATATACAGATTTCCGCAGAAGCTATTCATGTTGTGTATACTTTCATTACCCCTTATGATAAACTGTTTTAAGAGAACACGAGTTGTTTCACAGCATAGTACTATGAAGCATGTATCCCCATCATCAGTTTTTACCACTCTTTAAATTATAATAGGGTATTTTAAATACTGCATGATACGCAACTGTGAAAAATGTTAATGTGTTTTAGCTTTAAACTTTCTGTCTAACTTTCAATACAACCCATAGAATTCAGACAAATAGTTTTACGTGATGTGTGTTGTAAACACCACTTCTGTGCTGCACCACTGTGTACAAAAAAAATTAGCCTACTACAAAACTGATGTTCATGCTCATAATGTGCATTGCAAGTGTGAATATGTGAAAGGACAAAATAATTTATTTTTAACTGGATGACATTCCAATTCAGTGTTTTGAACATGCTCCTTGTAGCTAGAATTGGACAGTTAATACAAGTTTTCGTACTTCACTTGAAGCAGCCACAGAAAATATGAATACAGTATTTTTAAATATAGCTTAAGGTAGTTGACTGCTGAATATTAATGACTGTTCTACCATGAGACATTTTACTTGCAAAACCAGATCTCATTAACTAAGATTATTACAAGAGGACCACGAAGACTTTGTTCAGCATTTGTACAAAAAAAAAACCAAAGAATTTAGACTTAGTCTGTTGGTAGCCTTTGTTTGAAGTTTGTGTTTTGTTATATGAAGTAGTTTGCTGTTTCATACTGTTGCATTTATGAAAGCATTTAAATATTCAAAAAACCAAGTTCTTCTGTTAACTTCTTGTTGTGTTTAGAAACTTGTGTTTGTTTTGTTTATGTCTTGTATTCAATTTCATGAAGTTATATTACTAAACGGTACATCCATTGTTGTTCATTTGTGTATGAAAATAAAATACATACTCAACAAAATTACTTTTCTTTGTATGCTATTCTGATGGCGTGCAGTTGAGCATTCACAGTTCAATGGTAACATATTAGACAGAACAGCAACCAGCATGTCTCACCTTTTCTTACATGTCACAGTAACATATATCTTTTTTTTTTGCATGTCACAATAACATATTATTAGGGCATATTTAATCCGAGAGCAAATACATCAAGGTTTGCCAACAAAATGGAACAAAGTTTGAAAAAATATACAAAAAAAATTACCCAATGCAACTAACAAAATAAAAGTGTGAAGGGTTTCCTTGTATGTTATTTTGCTGCAACACCTACATTCCAATACTTCCCTCACGCAGAGGTCAATCAATAACTCGTATATCTGCTTGCACAAAATCAATTCGTGATGGAAAATTCAACTTACCAAATTAACCCACTACGTATTAAGAGTTTGTAATTTAGCCATTGCGTGCAGGACTAACAACACTGATTCTACAGCATACTGTTATTTATAATCTGTATCACTTCACTCACACATGCACACAAATAAATAATAATAATAGACACATATTATTCACAAAATTATTCTAAGTCTGCTATGCAAACATCTCACACCCACAATTATGTCTGTAATGGTAACAACACTTGCGCCATGCAAGCCGCTGTCACGTGCTTGTGCAGTAGGTAGCAGAGCTGCACTTAAGCGCAACCACAGGTAAAGGCAAGGTTCCCACGTCTCTCTATGGCTCAACTATAGTACCAAGGGTGGGATTATGTGAGCGAAATAATTTAGCCCAACTATAAAATTTACCCCACAGCAGTCAATAACATATTTAGATAGGTAAATGGCACAAATTGTGATACAATATCACTTTAAACTGGATTAAATACATTGCATAGTAAAATTTGTAGAAGTTTGCTTAATGCCTTACAAACTGCCACTGATTGGTTTAAGTAAGTGATGTGGCCATGGCTTGTAGGCAACAAGCAGTACGATTACCAGCAGTCATTAACGCGACATTTGAAATGCACCAGCCCCTTCTGTTCACTTTGATTGTAACCACTTTCTAATTACACTTCGCAAGAAAATAATATGATTAAAATGGAACTTTTTAATTTTTATCATATTTTTATTTAAAACTATGTTCAATTTAATGAACAATGGTACCATAATTTCTTTGTGTCTGCATAACTCAAGAAAAACATAAATAAAAATAACAAAACTTTTTTGCACACTAAAAATATGAATCACCATGTTGATGTCCCTGTGATGTCACGATACAATACATTTTATTGTATATAAATTAAATATGTAGACAGAATGTTTAAGTACTCACAGGTTGGTACTTCTTGACAAAAACACACGATGAATGAGACAAACACAAAGTTGTGCGGTTGCACGACGTTTAGCCAACCTAAGTCGGCTTCATCAGGCGAGAAGTTGAGGCCTCAATTTAAATAAAATTGACACTAACTCAAACCTATAACTAAAACATCGCAATGTGTGAGAGCTACTAATACCTTGCTGTCTTCACTCCTTTAAAATCAACACCAGTGAAATCTTAGTTGTTAACTAACAAATCTGCAACCACGAATGCCATAACAACGGGCAAACTTCTAAACTAGCTTTAACGTAATCGGGTTCGCTAAAATTTCTAAGCTTTTAAAGACTGTAAAATTCCAATACACACAATAATACCTGGCGGGTGGCAGCTAACCAAAACAAGTACGGCTATGTCATATATGTGTTAGCCAATAAGAACTTATTTTAAATGTTAAGGCAGCATTTTGAAATATGGCAGTTTTACAGCTAAATAATTCGAAAATTAAAATGCTCACTGAGCTATTGCTTTGCCTAACTGCATTTAGAGCTGAAATAATTAAGAAGAATCATGTAAACACTAAACTTTTGTACGAATTTTCCCTATTGTTTGATCCAACTTGTGTCGTAAACTGGACAGTGAATGCAAAAGTTCAATAATTATAATAATTCTATGTAAGAAATAATGTAATTGTTGCTGAAAATATTGCAGTCAAAGTGCAAAATATTCATTATTTCGAATGGCAAACAAGACAGCACACCACTGACCTTTAGATCTCTATTTGATTCATGTATGAAGCATATATGGATACAGATAAGTTTCTAATATTTACATGCTACATGAAATTCACATGCCAAACACTGCCTGTTATAAGAGGTTTTTTTTCCCAACCTCCAATGGACTGTAAAAACAGAAATGAATTGCACAATGCTTGTACTGTCAAATATTTCAGCTATGTTTCAACATAATTACAACACAGATTGAAGCACTTTCCAATAACCTCTGCAAAGAAAGTTGTTACCTGCCTGTTGAAACTTGTTTGTTTAAACATCTTGGGCAAGGTATGCATACGAGCTTCAACAAATGTTGACTGCAGATTTGTTTCTTCATGGAAACAATAGCGAGTGAATCGTAACTCAGCAATATTGTTCAACCCCTTCCCACCAACCACGTGTACTGGCCAAACCAACACATCTGTTCAGGTGTGGTTGCAGGCATGTCAACATGTCTACAATAAACTGTACGGCCAAATGCGAGCTGCTTGAGGTCATTCGATTTTTACAGTCAGAAGGGCACAATGTAGTAGAAATCTATTGCAGAATGAGTGTTTTATACCGTGAAAATTTTACAAATTGAATGGTTTTGTTGGCTCTACGCCATTGCTAGCGACTTGATAAATCACAAAAAACCCACAATAATATAAAAGGACTAAGAATGAGAAAATTAACAAAAACACAAAATAAACATACCAAGGAAGCCAGAAAAGGACCGTAGTTAACAAACACACAAATAATTCCAGAACAGAACCGTAGTTGATATATAATAGAAACCAAAAAATGAAAAACACAAGAAAAACCAAAAAGAAAAATCAAATAGGCAAGGACAAAACAAGATGCATGAAAATGGCTACAAAGATGGACTAGAGACGAAGATAACAAAAATGAAAACTGCAACAAAGATGGCCATTGACAAGATGGGTATCCGAGATGTTGACTGAAATCAACAAGGAGTGGAAAATGGCATTCTTGTCATTTCTGTTGCTGTACGCAGACAACTGGTAACAATTTTTTAATCAAATTGTGACAGAACACAAAACTTGGTTTCATTTTGACAGTGAAAAAACAAAACTTCAGCACAACAGTAGATGGACTCCCACTCTCCAAAAGAGCCAAAAAAGTTGAAATAGACATTTGACATCAAGAAACTGACGGTTACAGTGTTCTGGGACCACCAAGGTGCACTATTGATTGATTTCATGCTGCCACGTACAACCATCAACGTTGCTGCATACTGCTGGATATTATGAAGGCTACTGAAATAAATCCGCAACAAATGGAGAGAAATGCTGAAATTAGGTGTCGTCTTGCTTCGTGACGATGCTGGACTGCGTTGTGCTGCAATAACCCAACAACTACTTGCGAGTTTCCAATGGGAAGTGTTTGATCACCCTCCTTATAGCTCAGATACGGCAAAGTGGGACTTCCACCTTTTCCGAATATGAAAGAAGTGGCTGGGAGGATGATGCTTCAACAGCAAAAACGAACTGTAGCTGTAGGTCACTAACCATGTGGGTCAATAGGTAGGCGACAACTTTCTTTGCAGAGGGTAGTAGAAAGCTGGTGCGCCAGTACAAGAAGTGTCTCAACGCACATAGTAACTGTTGAAAAGTAGCTGAAAGATGTACATATCTTTTAACAGTAAAAGCTTTTTACAATTCATTCCCATTTTTTCGAAGCCCATCGGAGGTTGAAAAAAAAAAAAACCTATTGGCATTTTTGGCTTTTGGCTATAGTATTCTCCATCACAGCTTTGTCCGCAACTGTCTCTAATATTTACGTATATTATACAATGTCACCAATGCAAATTTTTATGCTAGATTAGCGGCCAGCATTTTCCTTAAAAAAAAAAAAAATATATATATATTGGCCTGTGCACAAAGAAGTTGTACCCCATTATATATTGTTGCATTTAGAAGACACTGTATAAGTACGTAATGTATCGATAGTCATACTCACTTTTCGGGTATTCGGCTTCAACTGGAATACATACAAAGGTATCCCCCGTCGTAATGACTCCGTGAAGTACGTAAATGCAGTGCATAAGAAAGGTTAAGTTACAGTGTTGGCTGTCTTCTGGAGCATATTTAATAATGTTTAAGAGATTTTGAGAATTCTGGGAAAACACATTTGAAGTCTTTTCACCCTTAAATGTAGAATTTCTAAGAATCCTAAAATCACTTTTAAAATATAATTTGATGTAATGGTAAGAATAATTCACTAGCAAAAAAGGACCTTGATATCTCAACAGGTTTAAGTGAAACAACGGATTAAATGAAAACACATTAAATTTTTTTCACCTCCTCAAAGGTTAAATTTAAAAAAATCCTTGTAACCTTATAGATATTTACATAAGTATAATTCTGATGCAAAAATCACTTCAGTATCTTACTGTTGTTAAGAGATGTAGCACACCAGTCCTCCTGACCAATGCACTAGCTCGATGATAACCCAGCCAAAAAGGCAAGGTTAAAAGCTGGAACATATCTCTTGATCGGTTGTCAAGTACTCTGGAAATTACTGGCAGTACTTTTGTAGGTTACGTCACATTGTAGACCAAATTTGGAACTTTCACAGACACTGGCGATTTTAGAAGGTTAATCCAATAATATACTTTATAATCCAAGACTGCTGGTTTATTAGATTTTAATTTACATCGGCACGAAACACACTGTTCAAGTCAGCACGGTGGATCCGGTTCACAAAAAATTACAAGCAGAAACACAGCACGACTATATCAGACGATTAAACAAGACAAAGTCAGAAAATTTAGCACACGGTGAATACACACACGGTGAAGAAGAATGAGTAGCTATCCTGGCTCTCAGCACCTAACGGCCTACATGTATGGGCAGAAACAAATTTTGTAGAGTTCAAAAGATGTCCGAAAAGAAAGGTTAAAGACTAAAGGCCACAGTGCTACCTATAAACGGTAAATTTGCAACTCCCGAACTTTATTTCATGAAAATATTTGGGCCGCAGCCCCGCGCACGTCCTTTCCGGATTGCGTTACAACTTTGACTAAACATGGTGGAGGCAAAACATTCCAGAACGAAGGGCGAAGGGGCGCCACACGCCGTGCTCTCATTGGCTGGTTCTCGGTGGCGTGACCCTCGTCATTTATTTCATTATCTAGACCCTCTAGGGCACAACTAGAAACTACGCATTAAAAACAAACTGTGCCAAAACTCCCGCGGGAAAAACCAGAACACGAAAAGAAAAACAAAGCTACAGCCTCCTACCAAGACCACCTGGCCATAAACAAACATTACTCTATCTGAAATCTAGAACATACTGGAATAAAACAACTGCGCCTTTACTCTTCCTTTCTGGAACCGAGATCACTGAAATAAAAATTACAATTTTAAATATTATACTATAAAATTAATATTACATAAAATACTAATTCTCCAGTAAATAAAAACCCCTGTCTTGCAATGCTACAGAGATATAGAGGATTAATTAAAAATATGTTTACGTCTTTCAACCCCCTTAATTGTTGAGTTTAAACATTTCTGAAATTACTTAATATGCATTTACAAAAGCATCATTCCAAGGTAAAGAACACCTCTATATCTCAACGGATTAAAGAGATATTGAGGATTCACCCTTTTTAACCCACTCAAATGGCTGAATTTCGGAAAATTCTTTCTTATTACGTATCTATGGCACTTTTGTAGGAAAACTGTGAATTTCTTTATTTCTTGCAAATGACAGAAAATAAGAAACAAAGAGATGAACCGGCAACCATAATGCAAAGAGAAAGAGGGGAGTGGAAAGAGAGAAGATGGAAAATACTTACAGCATCGTATCTCAGACAACATATATGTAACATGAAGCCATACACAAGTTGTGAATCTAAAGTAAAGTGTATATGGTACAGCCAAATCGATACCAAATTAATGAAATACAGAAATGATAAAAAACTGACAAAGAATGCGATGGACCATGAACTAAAAATATCAATTTCAGAATGTGCAGTTTTAATAATTGATACAGAGATTCTTTATTTTGGTACCACTCCAGGTGCACTGTTGAAGAATACGTTGTTGCAGTAGTTGGTAACTAGTGACTTGCGACGGGGCCGAGAGGTTGGCTAGCCAGTAGGTCGAGTAATGAGGGTAGAGACAGTGAGGATTCAGATAAAGTGGTAACCCCGTGTAACTGTGTAACAAAGAATAACGTAAGTCAGATATATCTTGTCTTCTGTTTTATAATAACCCCTCACTTATTTAAACATGGCACAGTCAGTAGTATTTTAAAGTGAGGGGTACGTCCGGGAAAGATAATACGATTGTGAATTGCGCATGAAAATGAGTTACCTAACAGTACGACGAAATGGACTGCAAGTTTCACGACATGGAAAAGAAATAACAAGATGTGCGTGGAGGCTCTTTGCGTCCCTGGTCTGTCCGCTTCAGCTCCCTCCTCACTACCACCTGGAAACCCACGGAAGTTGTCTTCCTCCCCATTCTCTTCTTCCCCCCTTGGGAATCCACGGAAGTTGTCTTCCTTCCCATATATCAAAATGTGTAGGATCTGTGAAGTACAAAAGGAGGAAAAGCAAAAGGAAACACTTTTCAGTAGACACATTCCAATTCTGCCTTGACAGCAGGTGTCAACTGACTTACTTGACCTGCATGGGAAGAGTTATTTGGTAATTGTAGACCATTACTCTCACTGGATAAAACCGCATCATCAGTAATACAAGCTTTCAAAATTGCCACTAGCACACACAAAACCGCAATCAAAATAATATACTGTGATAATGTACCCTTCAATTCCTTTCAGTTCAGACATTACGCAGCAGATATACAGAGCAAGATGATGATATCAAGTCCGAGGTCTCCTCAAAGCAACAGACGAGTGGAAAAAGCAGTAAGCATTGCAAAATCCATCTTGAGAAAAGCACGTTCGGAATCCACAGACTGGAGGGACTCGCTGATAATTTACAGGAATACACCAATTGTGTCACTGAAGGCATAACCAGTTCAGCTGCTCATGAGCAGAACAGTCAGGTCCGGGATTTCAACGACCATGCACAATTTAAAACTCAGGGTGCAGGAGAACATATTACTGAAGACTGAAAAGTAGCAGAGAAAACTGGCAGAGTGGTACAATAAAACTGCAAAAAAAAGTCCACGAACAGATTCAACATGAAGACACTGTGCTGATTAGTACAGGGAAGAGATACTCCTATGTCAGAGGCAAAATACTGGGAGAAAAATTATGCTCCGAGGTCATACTGGGTCAGGACAGAAGATCAAATTACTGTATGGCGGACGAGACACATCCGTGAATTCATACCAAAAACCAGACAATTCAGCTGGTCAGGTTCTGGACCTAGGTATTGGACAACTTGGAACAGGGCCAATGAAAAACAAACTGTAAATGGCACAACTCCCAGAGCAACCAAGCCTAAGGGTGTTGAACAACCAATAGGATCAACAGGAGATGATGGTAATGAAGATAACCTTAGGGGATTCCCAGATGGAGAGGAGAATGGGGCGGAGGACAACTTCCTCGGGTTCCCAGGTGGTAGTGGGAAGGGAGCTGAATCGGACAGACCAGGAACGCAGAGAGCCTCCACGATAACAGTGACTAGTAGTGAGAGAATGACTAGACGTCTAGAGCATCTTATTGAAACAGTATAAAAAGGAAGGTGTTGCAGTAGTTTGTAACTAGTCACTGGCGACGGGGGCCAAGGAGTTGGCTAGCCAGCAGGTCGAGTAATGTGGGCAGAGACAGTGAGGATTCAGATAAAGTGGTAACCAGTGTAATGGTGTGTTATAATGAATAGTGTAATGTCAGGTATATCTCGTCTTATGTTTTATAAGAACCCCTCACCTACTTAGACGGAATTGTAGAAATCAGTGTCCATCATCCGTCTCACGCGACACAAGGCAGTACAGAAAAAAATTCACGGCATGGAATACTGACCAATCAGAATGATTAAATATAAAAAAAATTTCATCATTTTCACCTTCAAAATCAAGGGGAAATCGTGCGGTGCTCTTAAAAAATTTTGTTTTTTTCAACTCTGGACACCACTGGGAATAAAAACTGAAATAATACAATGAAACAATGAATTCTGGAACATAGAAATTATACCAAAACAGGAAAAGTTAATATAACAATTGCCTACTTCCGGAGTTATATGAATCAAGATTCGCACAGTCAATGCTTATACGAAACCCTGCATACATTGCTGAAAATCTGAGAAAAAAAATTTAATAAGTTTCAAGAAGCAACATTCTAACAAGAAGAATTTGTTATGATAGGTGTCACTACTTTAAATTACAGCATAAAACTGACTAAACAAAACACCCCAGGGCCCAAAAATGTTAACTCTAAAGCAGTCGTTCCCAAAGTATTTGGTCTTGCGACTTTTGGGTACAACTTTAAACCGGTACCTCTTTTTGTGTACGATTTTTAACTGCCACCTCCTCCATTTCAACAGATAATATTTATGCACATATTTGTTGTCTCAGTAATTAGTATTAATTATCATTTTAATTTCAGTCATTTGATTAGATCTTCATTTTTACATTTTTCAGTTTTATCGAGTATTATTCTATTTTTTAAAATTATTTTGGAAGCCTGTCGCGACCCCTCTCGAAACAGCCCGCGACCCTTAAGGGGTCTATCCCAACCCCCAGCTTGGGAACCACTGCTCGAAATCAATGTTTCGTTAAATCAGACTTAATAGTTTTTAACCGTAATATTAAAAAAATAAAATAATTGAGCATATTTCACTGGAATTTAAGGTAATTTTAAAAAAATATCTGTTAGTACACAACAATAACATACATTCCCTTGGTAAGTCACAGCTGTGAAAAAACATTCAGCAAAGAAACTATGTAAATTTTAAGTGGAATGCTCACGGAGTATATGCCTGGTGAGATAGGCTGGGCGCGCGCCATCAACTTAAGAGAAGTTATGATTAATAACGCCGTACCTTCATCTTTTTGTCCCTCTCCCACTCCAACAAAATATAGAAAACTGCCAAGAAAAATGTTAGAAATATAACTCTCAATGAAAACTAATTAACCATAACGGTAAAATAGTAATTAAGGACGTTGGACTCATAAAAATTCAAAATTGTATATTTGTGCCAAACACTGTTCAACTTTTACACATCAGATAACATGTCATTTCCCCAAATAAAAAAAAATTAGGTCCCATAGTTTTAGCATTATGACCTATCTAAGTCACAAAATGGCAGTTGCGGTGTAGCCAAAATAATAAAAAATAATTAACTTGCAGAAACAAGATAATTCATATTGATTCTTAATGATGTGAGCTACTTCAAGATACTTTTGTGAACACAAAGCGATAACTTTTTGTATTTTTAAAAAATTTATGAATATGAGTACATTTTTGCATAACTTTGACTTTTGGCTACTACTGAAATTTTCAAAACTAACTTTTGTCAACCATGTCGTAAAATGCATTGATACACTAACTATCAGTTCCTGTAATTTTTAATTTATTTGTTAATTACTTTTTTTGATTTTGGCTACACCCCAATGACTATTTTGAGACTTTGATGAGTGATTATGCAAAAACTATGGGACCTATTTTTTTTTTTTTATTTGGGGAAATAACGTGTTATTTGATGTGCAAAAGTTGAACAATGTTTGGCACAAATATAAAATTTTTAATTTTTACGGGTCCAACGCCCTTAAACAAGCGCGGCAACCGCTGTGCTGCACTCATAACAGATTACTGCTCGTTAAAATACTTAGCACTCGAGCATTTTATTAGCATTTGCAAGACACATTATTTATGTTAAGACCATTAACCATCACTTCTGTTTTCACAATACGTAATTAGTTTTTTACTCTTAAATGAGAGCAGATATCAATAAATTGTTGCACAGTTTCGCTAACAATTATTTTAGTGATCTGGTTCAGCGGACGCAGATCGACACAGAATTGCCATGATCCATCACGCTTTGGTGTGAGGGTGATTGCAGAGTTGTAGTAGTTACTTTCATATGGCTAGATAACCCCGTCCCTGAGCATTTCTGTAAGTTGTTCATCAATAATTTGTCTTTGGTGAAGGGCATAGTCCCGTGGTGGGGTGTAAAACTGGTTCATCGTGGGTCATTGGAATACTGTGTTCGGCGATTGTCGTTCGCTGTAGCGGATCACTACTCGCGAATACATCCGCCCGCTCCGCCAGAAGGGCTTGCACAGCCGCCTGGTGTTCAACTGGTACTGCGTAATCAAAGTCAATGAGTCGTGGAGTAGTAATTTCTGTCTGTAGATGATACCCCAAATGATACACTGTCTTGCGTATTCTTTTGCCAAAATGAATTCGGTCGCATGCTAATTCAATTACCACATCGTTAGCCACGATCCAGGGTACGCCAAGAATGAGTGTTTCCCGAAGGCTTTCAACTACGGTCACCGGTGTCATCATTACTTCATCACACATAGTCAGAGTAACGAATGCTGTACCAATGGTCCGATCTTGCAGGCCTTGTGTTGTAAATTGGACAATGTTTTCTACGTGTTCATTCTCCCTGACAATTTCCTGACTCACAAAGTTATATGACGCCGCAGTATCAATGAGGGCGACTGTCGACATCCCGTTGACTAGTACTGGCACACGCAAGAGACTGTCATAATTTTGATATATTTGGCCAAGATGAGTTTGATTGTCTTCTGTCGTTTTGTTTTTTTTCTGACTCCCACGTGTCTATGTTCTGCAGGTAGTGAGGGGGAGCTCCCCCTACCCCATTCGTCCGTTTCCCGATGTTGGGTCTGTGGGTTGTTGTCGCCTAGGGCACTGCCTGTTGCTGCCATGGGGAAGCATCTGCATGGTTCTGGTGGTGGTGCGTTTGGATGATGTTGACCACATTGACATTACATATTGGTTGTCCCAGCTCCATTGTTTTTCAAGCGGTTGTCATTTTGTTCTTTGGGGCATGGTCCCCACGTCGTACCCGTTGGTTTAGGCCCCGTAAATGTGCTAGCCTGCATAGTTGTGTTTGTGAAGCTCCAGTTGGTTTGGCACGGTTCATACTCAGTGTTTTCAACTCTATGGTGTCGTGTGCTATGCCGGCTGAAGTTCTAACAAAGTTTTCGTAGATTGCTGGGCGTAGTGCAGTGCAATATTCAGCTCGCACTATTTGCAGTACTGACTCGAGGCCGTCTGCTGGGTCTGAGTGTGGATAAAAGCGTGTCGAAAGATTTATCTTTCTCCTCACAAAAATCTTAAGAACATCTCCAGCTTGTTGATGTTCTGTTAAGATAGCAAGTTGACGCATGCTGCGCCGCATCGTTTTGTGGTTCCCAGCCTCCACCTTGCCTTAAGCCAATTCCCTTCTCCTTCTCCCACAGTTTGTCCCATCTCTCCCTGCTATCCCGCACATGTTCCGTGCATTCCGCACTAGGCAGCACCCTTAATATTTCCCGTGTGTCCATCCTCCGCTAGTACTTTCACGACCTTGTCTGAGGCAGATAGGATGGTATTGTTGGATAAACGGCACGTCGCCTGGATACATGCTACCCGCAGCACATGCAGCTGAGCTCAGAAGGGGGGGTTACCACCCCTACAAGCAACCCCTGCCGTCAGCCGCCTCAGGCGCGCGTCAAACCAGCGCACTCCTGCCTCCATTGCGGCCGGCCAATCAAGAGCTCACTCATTTCCACGCCCATCAGTGTGTGTATAAAAGAAGCAACTTTTGCCGAGACAGACAGTGTTCCTGGGTCGGCGAGACCGACACTCCTGCGCTCAAGCCGAGTAATTTCCGAGCAGTGTTCCTGGGTCAGCGAGTCCAACACTCCTGCCCTAAAGCAGTGTTCCAGCCGACGAGCACCAGCAAGTGTTCCTGGGTCGTCTAATGCCTCGCTGCGCAGGCCGAGACTTCACAGCTTATTTCTGCAAGTTGTTATTACAATTTTCTCTCGTAGGGAAGAAGAGGGTTGCAACGTCCGCTGCCCTTCGACGGATCGTGTCCGTGAGAAGTCGCCCGTCGCATGAGAGAAAAGGCCAGAATCAGCTTCTACACAAGCTAGCAAAGATGAGCCTAAGTCCACAGCATTGGCCTCCCCTCTGGCTCTAGTGCTTTTAATTGCTGCTTTCCACCGTCTCCCGGCATAATGACTTGGCACAAGGTGGTTTTATTGTCCTTTCGAGCAATAAAACACAGTTAAAAGGACCTTCCCTTTTGTCTGCTTTAGCTCTTCGCTCCCTGTTCCTTTCTTTTACCCACTCCCAATTCTTTTTCTCTTCAAGTATTCTGCAGTTTGGGTCTGTAAAGGAAGTATACTCGGAGACCGGAAGCTAACTCTTGTTCTGGGAGACCATCGCCCTGTCTACCTACCCCGTCCGCGGCTTCTCGTCAGCAGTGGGACAGCACTACACTGGGCAGATCTCTCAGAAAGGAGGTTCGCCACACCGGCATCCGCCATTCATGTCTAACCAGAAACCAGAAATCGTGGTTTGCGTTGGGGAGCCTGAGTTCCGTGCGGGAAATATCGGCTGGCATAGCTGCCGTGATTTGCATTAGACTCAATAGTTCCTCAACGTGAGACACGTCATCAGGGTTCACGAGTCTTATTTTTTGTTTAACCTGTTGGCCTTATGGAGCCCTTTAGTTTGTTGACGCAAATACTCTGGACACCTGCGCTCTTTTCAAGTAAGGTCTCTCACTATAGTCCAAAGGTAAATCTAATCCAAGGTATGTCCAAGCATAGGGCAGGCAAAAGACAGGTCACTCATGCCAAGCTAGCGGAGTTAGTAAAGGAAGTTCTGGCCACACAAAACCCATACACAGGGATCTACACGGCACAAAAGGACGTTGCAGCAGCAGAGCGTCGAGGAGAGACTGCGAAGAGTGTCATCCTTCTCATCAGGTCTCTGGAGGTGCCATTGCTCCTCGAACCCCTTCCTGACACCCCTCCCAACTCAGTCCCGTCACCCTCACGCCTTGCTACTTCCTCTCACCTTTCCTCCCAGGAATCCTTCTCGCAAGAGAGTTCCAATTACTGCAGTTCCTATTCAACCTTGTCCGACAAGGACCAGAACCAAGCCTACGCTGCTACCTCCAGCACTGAGACCTCCAGTGTGTGGTTTCACTCCTGCAGCTCACATTGCGACGTTTTCTGACCTCTAGTTCATTCTAGTAGGGAGTTTATTTATATTTTGGTTGTTCTTGATTGCTTCAGTAAGTTTGTGTTACTGATTCCCCAGCGTAGTGTGAAAAGTACTGACGTGGTGCGTGCTCGAACCGAGCGGGTGTGGACGTCCTTTGGCCCCCCAGTAAATTTGGTCACAGATAACGCGTCGTATTTTTCCTCCACCATGTTTAGGGACATGTGCTTTGTTTGGTCAGTGCACCACTACACATCCAGTCCGTATTTCCCGTGTGGAAGTCAGGTGGAAAGGTTTAATAAGCATCTAAAGGCATCTTTAACTGCCTTTTATCATGATCAACGAGAGTGGGATGAGGATTTAGAGTTGATAAATATAGGATTTAATTCCGCCGTGAGAGGACCAACTCAGTCCTCCCCCGCACGCATTGTGTTGGGGCGTGATTTAATTCACCCACTTTTGAATGTGTGGGGGATGTCCAAAGAGAGCTTCATAGTCACGAAGTTCTGGGTCATCTTTCGGAGGCCCGTCAGCAGGCGCAGGTCCGAGTGAATGCGCAGCGGTTACCTCCGGATCACCAAGTGGGTCAACTCGTGTATTGTAAGTCGTTCACCCTTCCGTCTTGGGTCAGAGATGTGGGAAGTAAACTTCTTCTTCCGTTCTCTGGTGCTTATCGAGTGTGCCGACTGCTGGGTCCCAACACCGTCCCATTGGCCAATCCTACTACTGGTAGGGTATTTTGGAAAGCGCATGTAAGTCATTTGAAGCATTGTCCAGATGATGTGACTGTAGGTGTGTGCGTTTCAGTGATTTCAGGTGTGTGAGCAAGTGAACTGCTGTTTGACGGGATCTTCAGAGTTTCCGGGTGACTGTACGCTCTGCTGTCTAATACGTGACAGAAGATGGCGGTGGACGAAAGCGTAGTAGTTTGTGTGGGCCCGTGAGTTTGTGTTGTCTGTGTTTGTGGGTTGGTTCGTTTCGTGTGGTAAGTGTTTGTTTTGTATCATGGCCATGTCCGTGTTTTGTTTGTTTGGTGTAATATTAAGTGTTGAGGCCTCAACAGATGGGTATCTTAATCAATATATTATAGAGGTGAGCACATTCCAAATTGTGATTATGGGATTTATAGTGATAGTTTTGGATTTTAGTTGTATACCCTTATGTGGGGAGTTTTAAAGTGTAACATGGTTTGTAAACTACTTTGTAATGTGTACCTGAATTTTGAGCTCAGAATTTCATAATTGAATTGGTTGGTGTGTACCAGATTTATAAATTGTTGGATTATTAATTGTATTGAAATATGGTATTTCTGATATTGTAGAATGTATTTGTATATTTGTATCCCAGGGCAAATTATATTAGTTAATGTTGAGGAAGTGTGTGTTATATTTGTATTGTATATTTTATAAGTTGTAAAATGAAAAAAATCTTGGTATTGCTTTGATTATTGTGTGATAATGTTTAATCTAATAACGGTTGTTTTCAGCACGTTCATTTGGTTCAGTTCATTGGTGTTTCAATTCTGTCTGTTTTGTTCCATGTGCTTGCACCGATGAGTCAGCGTGTTGTCGTTTCCGTTTCCTTCCTTCTGATTGCCTTTATAGGGAGGGATCCTCTGGCTCCATGAGTAGCCTCTTCAGGCGCGTTCTAAGATTCTGCTCCAATAACCCCTGGCCGGGGTTAGATCCAGAAGACGGGCCGCCCGGGACCCCCCCCTCCCCCAGGACCCAAAATGCTGTCGGCAGCAGGAAGTGCTTAGAGATGTGATGTTCTTCAGGACACTGAACTTTGGGAATGGGACGGAGGTTGTACCAGGGTTTTCCCGTGTGTGTCCCGACGGACTCAGTGCGAGCCGTCAATTAAATGGGGGCAGCCCGCATATGAATGGACGTGATGCTAGACCTAATGACGTTACTTGGACTCTAGGATATCCTCGTGCTTCTTCGGAAGTGTTTGGAGCAGTTCGGGTGGCCCTCCCCTCCTGCTGCCTGTCATCTTCTTATGCCCCTTCCTTCCCTCCCCCCCCTGGTTGTGCGCGAGTCTGGTCTCTCGTTCCTCACCCGGTACTTCGCTTTCGCTCGTCCTACTCGACAGTTGTATACTGACTCTTCGTTCTCTCGGCACGTCGTTGAACGTGAGTATTGATAAGTGTCGTAGGTTACGTTTTTGAAGGGATGCGTGAGTTTCCCCCTAGTTGGAACACTAAGAGATGTGGGAATTAGCTCTGTTGAGTGTAGGTTGATGCCTCTATTGGTTTCATGCAGACAGCATGTTGAGAGAGCGTAGTGTTCTCGTTTGCTCCCTCTGAGCTGGTAAATAAATTAGCCACGTACATGATAAACTATTGAAGAAATGTTTGAATGTAATTTTAACATCATTTGGTTTTTGCGAAGTACCAGGCTATATGCAATTGTATCTTATTGTATCTAAAGGAAGTTTGGAAGAATAATTTGCTACTGGGTTAATCTTATTATGTTGTATGTTTATTTCGTTGGTCTTAACCTGTTTAGGGTATAACCTACTTATTGTCACTAGTGCCCTAAGTGCGGCATAACAACAGCTAGCGTACTCAATAACAGTGAACTATAAATTGTCTTAGCTCAGTGTAAAAAGCGAACACAATATGCTTGTATGATGTCATAGTAATTCCCATCGCTAAGTCTTGTATGGGATACGAACCCGTAAGCCCACCCCTCCCACACAACAAACTTTATACAATACACGAGTGAATGGTAAAGGCAGGCTATGATAATTCTTTCGTATGTACAGGCTACGGTCCAAAGAGGTTTTATTTATGAGTATGTTGGCAAAAAGAAACAACAGTTGAATTATTTCTCCGTGATCATTCTTTTTTTTTGGGAGACTGTAACATTTTACTGCTTTTCAAATCCTAATTTTTTTAATTTCATAAAATCCTGAATTTGATTTGTAGATATTTACAAAAGCTTCATTATTATAGAAAAATCATCTCAATATCTCAACGGTTATAAGCGGTACAGATGATTATTTGAAAACAAATTAAATTTTTTTAACAGCTTTCCTGGAATAATTTTTTTTATATTTAAGTAAGATTTATTGTAAAGCAAAAACGATTTCATTGTTTTCACTGGTTTAGAGAGATAAGTGGGATTAATTAAAAACTTGTTTTATTTTTTAAGAGCTTTCAAGCACGAATTTCAGAAAATTATACAAATTCTTTTTAGATACTTACTTAAGCATCATTTTAAAGAAATAATCACTCACTATCTGAAATGGTTTAGGAGACATCACGGATTAATGAAAAAAAAAAAAAAAACATTTTACGTTACGGCTTTTCTCCCTCTAACTTTCGAATTTTGCGAAATCGAAAAATTCTCCAATGTGCACTTCTTTGGGCAATATTATGAAGTTTAAAAAAAAAATGATAGCCTTCCCGGTTAATGAGATATCAGGGATTCTTGAAAACACATTTTACCCCTTTTCATCCCCTTAACTATCGAATTTCGAAAAATTCAATCTTAGTGGGTGCCTACGGGCCAAGGGGTAGCTCCCGCCAAAATTTCATGGTTCTAGGTCCAACGGTTTGGTCTGTGCGTTGATAAGTGAGTGAGTGAGTGTGTCAGTCAGGACACTTCATTTTATATATTAAGACTAGCAGTCCCCCGCGGCTTTGCTCGCGAGTATTATTCGTAACTGATAATATTAACTTTAATTGAAAAACTTCTTTGTACACCAGATTGGTACTTCAGTCAACAAGTGATAGAATGACAAACCTGCAAGTTGAGCTAACTCTGCAGCAGGATAAGTAGCTATAGCTGTCCACGCGAAAAGCAGTCTTAAGTTTGTCCCTGCCACTAACAGCGACTTCACTTGGGCTTTATTTATATCACTGCAAAGTTGACATTGTGGGGTTGTTATAGACTCTAAAATGTAAGAGGTTAATCGAATGAAAAACGTCTGATTTACCTTGTGCACAACCATTAGTGACGATGCCCTCAATCATGTATTTTCAAAATATTCACTTGAACGTTATTGCCATTACAAAGTTTCAGTGGGTAAAGGTTTCACGGAAACGTATTTAGTGCCCCAAACTTGAGATTAGTGAGATGATATATCGGTGGTTTACTGCCAAAAGTGACCAAGTCCAAATGAAATAAAATTATAAAAATGCTAGGAATATGTATACATTGTTCACAAACAATAGCCCAAGTTTAAAGTCTATTCGTCATTTCATACTGTTGTGTCACAGTATAGTAACTTACCACATTTTTGTTAATATCAACATTTTAATAGTGTTTTTAAACAAAATAACATTTATGACTTAGTCACTTTTAACAGTATACCGACGATATGTCAGCTGATGTTGTAGAGGAACCTAAGTGGAAAGCGAACTGCAATTTTACCCCTTTTAAACAACTACATGTAAATCGCACTAATTCGACTTGCCTTGTAGTTTTTAAGTGTCAGAATTGAACGTTCGCACGCAGCTTTTAACGGAATTCGAGCCCAGAACCTCCCGGAATTGAGACCTGGGTAACAAACAACTGCGTTACGTAACGTCGAAATAATTCATGAAAATAAAATTTAATTTAAAAAATTAAAATATTTGTGTCCGGGGCTCATAGTGGTTGTACAACACCACGTCTCGATAGGTTACTGTGGAGTGAAACTCCTGTATAGTTAATTTCTCGCTGCTGGTTCCTGCTTTTCAGATCGTCTACCTTGAATGTTGACCAACTTAGTTTTATTCTTAATAACCATACTTACATACATATTTTTAAAAATACTTACGTAAGAAACACTCTGATGTGAACAACACCTCAATATCGCTACTGGTTGATGGAAAACAAATTTTGTGCTTTTCACCCTTTTGGGTGTTGAATTTTGAAATATTTAAAATTTACATCTTAGACATTTGTATAAGTATCCAATTGAAGTGTAAATCACATCGCTAGCCCGTTCAGTCGAATTAAAATCTATCATTCACTAAAAAAACACATATCACCCCTGCACAGTACGGAGAAATTGAATTTCGAAAAATCTTAAAACTGTTTTGCGATTATTTCTGTATTCGTCATCCTAAAGCAAAAATTAAATGTATATCTCGACGGGTTCGATAGATATCGAGGATTCATCTCAAACACATTCAAGATCTCTTCACCACCTAAGAGAGTAAATTTGGAAAAACCCTTTCATCACATTTTAGAAAACTTTATTGGTGTCTCGTGGGCGTGAAAAACACAACATTAGCCCGCTGGGTTCAATATATATAAACAATTAATTGAAAACACTTTTTCACCCCTTTTCGCCTCCTTAGGTGGTGAATTTCGATAATTACTGAAATTACTTTTTAGGTATTTGAGTAAACATCAATCTTAAACAAAAATTACGTCACTACATAAAGATCAATGGGATCAATATATATATATATTGTGAGTCGAAAACACAGGGGTAACCCTTTTTTAACCGGTTTAGGGCTGAATTCGGAAAATATATTTCAATGGTACTTGGGATATTTACAAACGCATCATTTTAAAGCAAACAGCACTTCGATATCTCGACTGGTTTGATAGATATAGAAGGATAATCGAAAACACATTTCACGTATTTTCACCCCCTTAATTAAAGAATTTTGCAACTTCTTTAAGTCCTGTCATAGACATTTGTACAAGTAACTAATTAAAGTAAAAATCACGACGATAGCCAATTGTGTTTCAAAGATATAGACAATTAAAAAAAAAAAACACACATTTTGCACCTTTTTACTGCTTGGGGGTCAAACTTCAAAAAACCCTAATACTACTTTTTGGATATTTACATTACCAACATTTTGAAGTCATAACCAACTCTTTATCCCGAAGGATTCGATAGATATCGATAGTTAATTGGAAACACATTTAAGGTATTTTCACCCCCTTAAATGTTCAATTTTCGAAAAATCCTTAAACTGTCCAATATGCATTTTTATGAGTGTCAAGTAAAAATCACGAAGATAGGCCGTTGGGTTCGAGCTCTATAGACGTTTCTTCAGAAACACATTTCTCCCCCTTTCACCCCCTTACAAGTTGAATTTCAAAAAATCCTTTCTTAGTGCTTGCCTACGACCTAAGGGGAACCCACACAAAAAATCCATGCATTTTTCAAAAGAAATCTCTTAAATTTAGTTTTAAATTCCTTAGATTTCTTTAAAAAATTACAATAATTAATTATATAAGTTAACAACAATAAAGTTAACAACAGCTGTGTTGCGGTATTTTTCTCTAAAATCACTCTTTGTTCTAGTGGTGTTAGTTTAAAATCACAGAGTTTTTAAGAAAAATTTATTTTCATGTATGAAAAATTATAATCCAAGAACGTATAAAGAAGATATTGTTAAAATGTATTTTTTGTAAAATGGTCTTTGTAACTACAGGCCTATCTGATTAAATAAAATCTCGCGGAAATTTTTGAAGTATTAAATATATAAACTCTTTTGCCAGTAAAAGATTTCCAGTCAGAACATTCTAACATAAATAAATAAATAAATAAATAAATAAAAAAAAAAAAAAGTCATTTGCACGTCCTCTTTAAATTTCTAACGGAAAATCCTGATGTTAATTTTTTGCTTGTCATATTTATATGTTCTAAGAAATTTACAATTATTTGTTCTACAAATTTGTTTCTTGTTTATTTTGATATTTAACTGATCCAAAGTACATATTGCCTCATTTATTTTTTAGAATGGAATTTATCAACAGCAAAAAATGACAAAATGGTCCACCTTTCCACTCGAAATAAACCTGTCGATAGACTTAAATTTTTTATGACCCATAGTTTCAGCATGGATTATGTTGGTTGCCTGCCCAGGCTTGAATTTTTATTGCCAGTATGTTTAAAACATTAAGTTCTGCACGTTGATCAGAAACACCTATACAAAGAAAATTCATCCACAAAACAGGAAATACTTCAAATTCTATGCTTACCATTTACATTTATATTAAAGGCCCAGAAGTGACGAAAATATAAGGGTGATTTTGAAGCGCATATCAAATTCCACTTAATCATACGAAGCAAGTGTTAAACTTAGAGGGCAATTTTACCCTCTGATTAATTTTTAACTATGGGACTTTAAGTTGCAAAAAAAAATTTTTATTGCTTGAAAGTCTGTAGTGAAGTTCAATGCACAATTCTATCCAAGTTTCACGTACATCCCGTTAGTACATTTTCAAGCAAGGCTGTTTGAAAATGCCATTATTAGGTATGTGGAAGGCTTAGAACCAGTGTTTTTAATGAACACAAAGTCTAAACAATGACATTCCGTTTTTATCCGAAGTGTGTTTTCATTCGTACATTAACTCAATCGAAAAGTATCAAATAGTTTCGTAAAAAAAAACAAGTTTTTAAGAATACACAACAACACTTTTGTTGAAACATGCGGTAAGCCACCGAGAGACGTGAAGAGCTACGGCCATTACTAGATTATTCGCAAATGCCTCAACCAGCATTATCGATATATGCTTAGGAATAACATTAAAAGTACATTAAACGAAAGAATGCCCTCTACGCACTGTAGCATACTTTCTAGAGGCCAAAAACTGCATTAATTGGTATTTTTTTCTGTCCTTTTTAGATACTAAAATCTTAGCGCAGAATCTTTCAAATGGTGTAGGAAAGTAAAACAACTTTAACTTTAAAAGTACGTGTTAAAATTATAGGGTCACCATTAAAGATCTCATAAAGACTAGTTGTATGCGAGAGGACTGTACGATATTTCAGTAACTTGCGCTTAGAGGCTAGGGAGAGGTGTGATGTCTGCGTTACGTCGGCCTTACTGCTTACACAATTACAGGTCTCGAACGTGCAAAATGCGTTAAACCAGAGACCACTTATAAACTGTCGTATTAAAAAACATAATGTTTGCAATCATGGCTTCAGTTTGGCCTAATTATAAATAAATTATAATACTAGAAGTCATTTAGTGATCGTCAGAGAAACTTTATGTATACTCTTTTAAACATAATGATTTTTTGCTATACAGGACAAAGCAACTTTTATAAATTTCTGATATAAATAGAAATCTTGCAGATTTTGTAGCCAACTTAATATAAGACAACGTAGGTATCAGTCATATGTCATATGTGTGTGTGTGTTTATAGGTGTTTAAGTGTAAATAAAGCCTACGTAATTTAAAATGTATGCAACATAGTTTATCACTATAAACATAAGGTTCTATAAGCGTTTATTTAATTTACTGTAAGCACATGCTTTTATGCAATTTATTTTTCCTTCGAAAAAAATTAATTTTTAAATTTAAATCTTCATTTCAGTTCTGAACATGTATATGTAACATTAAGCACATTCTTATCCTTAAAACTATGTTTGAAGGGCTCTTATATTACTACTGTAGTTTTATGTACACACAAGAAAACAATAGCCAAAGTTCTTACTGTTGGATTTATTTATTCAGTATAAAAGTTGCGATGAGTCATACTGATTCGTTAATAGGATCAATAAAATACTGTACACACATACACAGGAGGCTGCGACTCGCGCCGCACCCACCGCGAGACGCACGGTCTGCCTGCCCGTTATATATATATATATATATATACACACACACACACACATACACACACACATACATACATACAAAGTCAACTCTCGATTATGACCCCGGGAATAACGACCCTCTCGAAGTAACAACCCTTTTCCCAGGAACCGTGGAAAATTGAAAAAATTTGCTTAAAAAAATTTTAATTCCGAGAAAACAGCAGACAAAGGCATAGCATTAATTATGGTCGCAATTATTTCTCGAAAACTGCACTGCCACACACTGTGTGTTTGTTCTAAAACTATACGTTGCTGCCCCTTCCTTCCGCACGACGCGATGGCTAGCCAGCCGGCCCATGCCCCTTCCCATCCCTCGGCCGGTCGGCGACCTGCCTGCTTCTTTCCCTCCTCCAGCCAACCACTCCAATAAGGCAGTTCGCTCACCCGTTTATCATGTGCGCGCCGTAACTTTTTTGCCATTTATTTCTTGTGCCCTTGGATACGGTAGTCTGTTTTTGTGCCTGTGACATTACGATCATACGTCATGTTTATTTAAGCTTTATTACGTTTTCCGTTTTGTTAACTAAATGCTATTAAATATAATTACTATCATGTCATTTAAGGGGTATTAATCCCTCCCACCTTGGATTTTTTGTTTCTTCTCGATAACTTCTGTTACAGTCGATGTATCAAAATTTTTGTCACGACAAGGCATAGATACAATCTTAATTGATTTTCTGTAATTGCTGGAACCATAATATATTCATTATTTTGGAATGGGAAACAGCTGAAAAGGAAAAATTGCTTTATTTACGGGAGCGACTACAGAGGCCGCAACATTAACAGAAACAATGCTATATGGATTCCAAAAAGTGAATGAAACAATAAACTATGCCTTGTCAGTGTGAAAAAAGCAAATCAATGTGTCTACTCCCTGATTTATAAGAAAAACTGTAAAACCGATCTGACAGGGATCAATCCCCCTTAATGATGTATACACAGTAATGTTCATAAATCACTAATCTTTTGAGAAGTCAAAGTAAGACAGTTTGTAAGTGGCACTACCAAAGATTGGATGCATGTCTCAGATGGGTGTGGCATAGGGCAGTACGACATTTGACAACAGCACATCTGGTGTGAGTCACTAGCCCACACGTGGGCTCGCGGCCAAGCACACGCAATAGGCTCGACCGTAAATAACAGCTGTGAATACACTTGTATACGTCGGTGAAAAAAAAATGTGAAACAGCATTGTGTAGTTTTAAAGTTGTTCTGTGAACGTGTTATCAAAGTTTATTAACAATGATCAACATCTTGATGTTTGTAATTGTTTGCTGTTGTTGAACAAATTGAAACTAAGTATCGAATCCCTCTCCATGCACATTGGTGAAGTGTGTAAAAAACTCGTGCAGAGAGTAGAATCATTATACAAACAGATTATTTTCACATGGCTAGCTGAGTTAGAGAAGTGAAAGAACTGCAAAACAATGGGAGTAGCATTATCATCACATCCCATCTGCTGAGCGAGCGAGCGTCAGGAACTTGTGACTAGGTAGTAGTCAAAAGTGGCACAAGTGACCTAGTTTAGACACATAGTGTATGTTGTTTTTGAACTAACCAGTTTCCAGATAGGTCCTTGCGCACACGTGTATGGTCGCTTGATGTCAAGACAAGGTACCAGGAGGCAAAAACATATGTTGTGTCAACTAGAATTACCATTGCCGGCAAAGTTTGTGCCTAATATGTCGAAGAAAAGTCTTTGATGTCAACCATGATATATATTCATTCAGAATGTACTTATGTACCTAATGAAATATTTTTACTATTTAAATCAACAACATTGCGATAGTACCTTGTAAATAGTTTCGAAATGCCGACATTGCTGGCACTTAATTTACGTTGCCGACGATATTTACGTTTCATTATCATGAATTCATGCTTGATGTTGAGCTACAGAAAGGTCGTATATGCACACCCAGAATATCATTTACTCAAAATACGTCAATCAATTGAAAAAATATTACTATTTCAATAAACTTTATTGCGGCTTTCTCGCAAATAACTTACAAAAACGGTTGTAAGAATCTATATTGCCAGAGACGTTTTGGCTCAATTTTGAGCCAAAGAAAGGCCATATATCCGCTTCCAGTGTATCTATTTATTCAAAATACTTCACTCTACTGAAAAATATTAGTACTTCAATAAACTTTATTGCGGCTTTCTTGCAAATAACTTCCAAAAAACGGTTGTTGCAGGCGCAAGAATCTATATTGTCTGCGACGTTTTTGCTTAATTTTGAGCCAAAGAAAGGTCATATATCCGCTTCCAGTATATCTATTTATTCAAAATACTTCACTCTACTGAAAAATATTATTACGTCAATAAATTTTATTACGGCTTTCTTGCAAATAACTTCCAAAAAAACGGTCGTTGCGGGCGCAAGAATCTATACTCCCAGTGACGTTTTTGCTTAGTTTTTAAACCAAAGAAAGGTCATATATCTGCTTCCAGTGTATCTATTTATTCAAAATACTTCACTCTACTGAAAATTATTACTACTTCAATTAACTTTATTGCTGAAAATAACATCCCAAAATGGACGTTGCACCGCAAGAATTTTTGTAATCGGCAAAATTTACAATTTATATTGAACTAAACAAACGTCGTATATCTCCTTCATACTTTTAAAAATAACGTGTTTGCTTTTCAAAATAAATGTGTATCATTTCATAAAAACATGTAAGTTTTGCACCAAAGACAAGTGAAGGCCGATTCGATGATAAAAACTGTAAACGTCGATATTTTGGTGGTCGGGGATCGCCGAAAATTTGTCAATATTCTAATAACGACCCCTCCAAAAAAACTACCCTATTCCCGGGATCTGTGCAGGGTCGTTAAATCGGGAGTAGACTGTGTGTATGTGCGTGTATATATATATATATATATATATTTTCCCAAATTAATTTGTGTAATAATTTAAAAATTGGATTTTGTCTGTCTATATATATATATATATATATATATATATATATATATATATATATATATATATATATACACACATACACATACACATTGCAAAAAACAACCGTTATACATCATACACTAAAATGCATGCCTGCAAGATCTGATTAAACAGTACAGAGAGAACTGGAATGTGAATGTAAATAAAACTGGATGTTAAAAAGTGTTCTGTTTACTTTAACCATTTCACCTTTATTTTTTAATGATGGGAGTTGGGAGCAACAAATAAGACATATTATGTATACATGTGCGAGATTGTTACTTCTACAGATTTTGTTTTATACTATATATTATAAGCACAGAATGGCATAGTGAAGAAAATAAAATACAATAAGAACTGAATTAACATTATTTGAGTGGCATGCTTCAATGTGTAAAATTCCATTCATATCTCGCGTTTCTGAGGGTGTCGTATGTGAAATGTGTAGTAGTGCGTCAGGCGTATTATATTATTTATGCAAAGCCGGTTAAATTATTTCTATTGCTGTTATATACGAACAGAAAAAAAAACTTGAAAACAATGCTTCTATAATTTTGAAAATTCAGCACACTTGTGATTTTCGGGCTTCTCAGTATGGCTAAAAATGACTTATTTTTAGAATGCTGTAACTACGAAAACACTACCTGAATTCATCAAGTGCAAAACGAGATGCGTGCGTTGGCATTTACGTCCATCCAAAAATAAAATTTTATGATCACAGAGTGTCAAAGGAAAACGACTACAAGGAAAACCTTGCCCACCAGTTTGGTGACCTATGAATAGACTAATTTTTGTTGAGCGTAGTACTCTAGCTCTTCTTATCGCTCCACTGTTCCACACATCAAACGCTGCGATGTGAGACCGGTACACACTCTGTATGAACGGCGGCGATGCGGCGGGTCGTGTTACTTGTGATGCACCATGGAAGGGGTAGGGTGGAAGGGGGATGCAATGGACTACATATTACTAATACTTGGCAACTCAGCATCTAATAACTTTTCCTTCTATTCCCTTTCTTCCCCTTTTTGCCTTCCCTTCCACACCCTTATTTGGCAGTGCTCTCTAGTGCTAAACAGCTGAACTTCTTGAATTGGTTTTTTCTTGTATTTGTAAAGAAATGCGATAGATGACTCTACATGTTAATTCCATGCCAGTGTGGCATCTCTCTCCTCATCTTAATGGCAACTCCTTTCCCGACACCTGGCGAACTGGAACCAGTGCTAATGGGCTGCTTGGGTAGTGTTGTGCTGACAGTAACGGCCTGCTTATCGTCACCACTGTCTTCTGCTGCTGCGCTAATTGACAACCCTGAATTCATCACACTGCGTCCAACTTCATGACTCTGGAGAAACTCTAGCCATTCTTTCTAGTATATTCATTTCCTTTTTCAGTTTACCCTCGACACTGTCCATTCTTTCACTTACACTGTCCACCTTTTCATTTACACTGTCTACTTTTCATTTACATTGTCAACTTTTTAATTTACACTGTCGACTTTTTCATAAATATTGTCAATTTTCTGATTCACCATATCACTGATATTGCTAATTTTACAGTCTACATTCTCATTGACAGTGACTATATTACACTATAAATGTCACTTTTAACATTTATATTCTGATTTACACTACCAATCTGAGCACTTAATCGTTCTATTAATGCACGCAGTGCTTCCATATCAGCAGCCATCTTTCTTGTTATCATTCACAATATAACAGTCTTTAAATTTATCTTAAAAGTATTAATAAGTAATGGTAATACATCTAGCTAGCCCAGTTTAAAAAAATTAATTTATTGCATTGTTATTATAACTACAATGCCTCCATCCCACTTCTGACACCAGTGTAACAACTTTGCTGTCCTGGGTGTGGCCAGGTTCATTTGGGATGAAAGGCTTAGATAATTAAATAAATTAATTAAAGTTCTTAACTTAATTATGATCTCTATTAACACTCTACATTAAACATAAAACACTCGTGATTCACTCTTTTCACATAAACACAGATATCACATACAGGTGATCTTCCTAAAAGACTAATTCACTACTTTAGCGTATAATTAATAACATCTCTCTCTTTCATATCAGTCTTCCAATCACGTAAGTTTCTATCTAGAAACGTCTCACAATGCAAAGCTACAGTTCAACCTGTTCATCTACTTTCACAATGCTGGTCCTGCCTCGTCCCTCGTTGTCAAGTCCATCACGAACGTTCACTAACTAAATGCAGCAAAACTCAGAAAAGTTGGGAGGAAGACATGAAAAGCCACAATAGCTAATTAATTCAAAACAAACATTACATATCCAGTTTGGTATCTTTCAACAACAATTTCTTTAGTTATAAAGTAGCTAAAACCATAACATTTACTGTCATGAAAAATTAAACCAACATGGTGACAATCATTTAAAAACACTATCAAACAGATTTTTGATAGCTTCTCTCGTTTAGACTCGAAAAATAATTATTGAGTACAAACAGGGAAGCACATCTTAAACTAGTACTAGGTGCTTTAAATGAATTAAGAAGAGTGTGGAACTTCACACATAACAAATACACAGGGGAAGCTCCACGTGCAGATGCAAGTGTTGCAAGTGCAGATGTAAATGTTTCAAGCTGATTTCTTGAACTCCTAGCAGAAATAATCGAGGAAGGTGAACATCTACATAAGCAAATATTTAAAATTGACTAAACTGTTCTGTTTTGAAAGTGAATGCAAGAACGGACATTCTTTTCAAAGAAAAAAATCTATGATGAATTCAAGGTCGCAAAAGATCTAGTCACTGTCATGGTTGGCTATAATGCATAGGAAACAGTTGAATATTCCCTGAACAAACAGGTGTTTATGAAAATTGAACAGAGTAAACTGCCTTACATGTGCACTGTATGGAGATTGGTTTAATAATAATTTTGTTTTTAAGGTGAATGGAATTGTGCAACCAATAAAATCACATTTAAAGTGCTGCATTTCTTTTAAAATGGACCTGGTCACCCAGAAGAATTAGACGACTTTCATCTTAAAATATGTGGGTTAAATAGTTAACATATTACATTGACATTTCTATTTTTAGGTACAAAATGATACACTCGGTCCAACTGCACCTTGACTAGTGCACAGTTGTCCTGGCACAGTAATTTAATTTACGCTCACATAGCTGATGTGTCTTAACGCGGAGCACTAATAACTTCCTCCACAAAAGTTACAAATCAGCAGAGTCGTGAGTGCACGTTACTACGCAACCACAGGCATCATCTGTGCTGTTAATGCGAGCGTGTGAGAGTTCCACGGCGGATAAGCTACGCGCAGTTCAGTAAGTCTCATCTCCTACTGCCTGGCTCGGACTGCAGGCAGATTGTCACCATGTTGTCACGTGCACCCCAAGCTTCACAAACCTAATAATTTTGAACAACACTGCATGCATTACAACTGTGTTTACAATATTAATTTCATTGTACGCAAGTCTTACTTATTACCTTTCGGTTCTGCAGACAAACTCATTGTTTCCAAAAATTACATTAAAAATATTAGTTTCTTTTGAAGTTACATTCAATAACATGACATACAATCACTTACAGAAAAATTTAGTTACGTAAAAGACTCAAGAATGTAACCTTTTTTTGGCTATTCGGTGCCTTACTGTACAAGAAACATGCCAGTGTGTACTAAGTCTTACAGTGCTTCTTGTATAAAAGATGTAGTGGAGAGTTTTAAACACATTACATTAACAGTAATAAGCTTGTATCAAAATGTGAAACAGCTTGTCAAGATGCTGTTGGCTTTACCATGCTTGCCGCATGAGGCGGAGAGATGTTTTGGCACTCTCAGGCAGCCAAACAAAGACATATTCATGCTCCTCAATGAATCAAAAGAAACAAAATATGTTGTTCCCTGTTATACTCGCAGTGAGTGACATTATACACTTGGTTAATATTAGAAAAATTGCACAAATATTTGTGCCAAGGTCTGATTCATGAAAAAAAAAAAAATGTTTGGATCAGTTCCTCTATAATTTAATTTTTGTTATTTTCCTTGTTACCAAATTTAGGATTTCATGTGATTTTTTTTATTTCTGGGTTTTGTATAAATTACTAAACATGCAATTAACAAACATGCAAAAAATCTGCACTTTTTTTTACAGATACTTTGTTATATTTTTGCTGATAGAAGTTGAAAACAAGAAGTCTATGTTCATACTTATGCCAATCAATTTAATTAGTGTGAAGGTGATTACATAACACACACATAAGTACTATCACACAATAAAATGCAAGCCAAAAACTACTCACTTCAGTTGACATAAACAGTCCTGAAAACATACAAATTTTGTGCTACTATTAACATCCAAACCCTTTACATGCTTGTACTAAGATGGTCAATTTGAATTGAAACATAAATTAGCATTTAATAGCATCACAATTTCCACAACATGTAAGTCAGTTTGTAGATGCTAGTACCAGGGGTTTTCTTTATAAAAAAAAAAAAAAAAAAAAAAGAACATACTGTTAACCAATTAATTTATGCTGTGAATAGCACAGAGTTAAGAGTATAACAAAACATACTACATCATATATCTAACAGCGTTGATAAAAACCAATTAAATGACATAGCTACTAAGCAAGTATACTAGTACGGGACACACAATTTGCCCAATTACTGTTGTAAGAAAATTAAGGTCGTAAATGCAAACAAATATTAAAAAGCATGCAAATGCACACTCATAAATGTGTGTTTGTAATGTCAAAACTCCTTAATACTTTTTAATAAAATCCTTGCTTTAAATTCAATCTTAGATGTTATTAAGACTCATACTTGCACACTTCTAGGAAATGTTTATAACACAGTATGAATATCAATGTTAATATGGTACTTAAGAGAAACACCTAAACAAGATAAAAAGGTACACATGGGCTACGATACCAACCAACCATCAACAGTCGAACTGAACACATTGAAATGCCTTGTATTTGGTAATGTATTTTGTAATACACAGCAGCTAACGGATGCACAAAGAATTCCTGTTGTTGACAGACACTGTGCTGAGATGAAGGTGATGCAAGTTTAAAACCACAACATAAGTATTAACAGCTGCAGATAATGATTTGTACAGAACAATCTGATTGCAATGTTCTTTGTTAAATGTGGTAGAACCTCATTAATACAAACCTGAAGGGACCTAAATTATTGAAGTTTGTAATAATGAGGTTTGCATTAGCAGGTGTTTATAAAAACTTAGAAAGTTTTGTGAATATATTATAGGATGGTTATTCCCAAAATACAAACTTTCAAATCAAATCCATGACATCTTTTAACAACTGAATTTATATTATTTTGTTTTAAAAATAAGGCAACTTTTTATTGACTATTACAGTTCATATTTCATTTTTCATCTTTTTTCCAAGAGGAAAGAATACAACTTGTATTAATAAAAGTGTTGTACTGCTAGAGTCTGTATTAACGAGGCTCCACTGCATGAACTTAAAATTATTAACTGGATGAAAATAAAAAGAACAGTCAAAAAAATAATTCCCTATTTCATGTAGTATTTTGGTTACAACTAGTTACTGTATATCTTAACTATCATTTGTAATCTTGAATCAGTCAATCCTCATTTGCATCAACATTCTCCCAAACATAACTAATGGTTTACCCAATCAAACATAGCTCACGATGAATGAATGTAAAGTGGAGAGAATTGGTTGGCATTTACAAGGGAAAAGGCTTGAATGAAGGGGAAAATAACATAAGGTTGAGTATTGTGCAACAGCAGAATGCACCGGTGGGAGATATTTGAGAATCCTGAGGAAAGTAGCCAGCCAAACACAATGTTCACTGTTACAAATTCTGAAAATCAGACGTGACCTCATAGAAAATCAAAACTGGATTGTGTGATGAGAATGAGAGACTGTAAAAGCTGTCAGCTAATACATACAGACTGTTTTACTTACATAATTTTAGAAAAAGTGTTAATACCATTAAAGATACAAGACAGAGAATGGAAAAGTTTCTTTGGCATAGGCCAAGAATATAAGAAAAACTGTCATTTTCTTCTGTCATTGCCTAACACTATAGGGTAAATTATGGCTAACAATGTAAGAAATGTATGCATCTTATTATATCCTATCATTCATACAAGCCCAACCTCCTGAATTTTAACCCTGGATAGCCAGTGAACACGAATATTAATAGGTATTATCTACTAGTAATGACAATATCTCACAAAGTGTTTGAAGCACACATCACATTAAATCAATGCAAGTTAGTAGTAAAGAAAGCTCATATCCCTTTGAAGGGAAACAAGTAAAGTGAACTGTCATACACTGCAGAACCAAAGAAATTACCATCTCACATGCATTAATGTGAATGGGTACACTTTTACACAATCACAAATATGTGGATAACTAAGTTCAAATGTATATTTTCCACATGTAATAGTAATATTTCAAAAGACAAAAACTTTGATTTAATAAAAATGAGGCTTTTTCAGATTACTCTACTAAACAGTATGCATACATTTGGGCACTGAAGAATACTGGTGGAGTTGAAATGAATAATAACATACAATGAAATATTGAGGAGCACATTCAAGCAATTTGTTACTATACTAACAAGGTTTAATAAAGAAACACGCATTGAATTCCTTTTAGATAGCCAATACTGAAAAATTCTACAAACATCGTAAAGGTGGTTAGTTACAAGCTTTGTAAACAATTAACACATTAATATACAAAACAAACCTTACAGTCTCCAACATGAAGTACCTTAATATACAATGAAACTTACATTTAGATTTCATGATACTACAGTTTTAGGATTATTAACATGTACATATATACTAACTACAGTTTTTTGGCATAACCCTTCACAATCTTTGTTAACAAAAAAAAATAATTGTTTTACTTGGAAAAATCTGTAGAATTCCAGATTTTCTTTATAAAAATAAATACTGATCCTTCCTTCCATTTCACATAAATTTCTTACAATTGTAACATATTACACCAAACCTAAAATTAAGGGTGTTGCCTGAGAGCTTTGCATGTTACCAAGATGAACAAAAAAAGTAGTATACTACTGACCCGATATTCAGCCACACAAAATAGAATTTAACATGTACATTGCTTTCCTTACTCCCGCCAGTGCTCCAAGATAGGCAGTGCCCATAACCATACCTAGCGACTTGACTGTGGTATATGGTAAAGTAGGAAAGAGATTTAAAAGTGTTAAAAATGAAGAAAATGATAACTTGCTTTGGAAACCAAGTGAAACCATTACACCTTACTCCTTGAATAGGGGGAAATAAATAAATAAATAAATAAATCAACTAAAGAAGCTTTCAGTGCTTTGTGATATTTTTCCTCGCAGTTTTCACTGTACCAAGAGCTGTTGTGTTTACAGTAAATGATCAAAAATCTCCACATAACAAGGACTTAAAATATACATAAATATCTGACAAAGTGTTGTTTTCACGGCACACTCAGTAAGTTAACAACACATAATTGAAGATTTTTTAGACATTTATGAATTCAATGGAATCCAATCACATTAACATTATAGCACAAACAATAGATGATAGCTGCATTAATACTGTGACGTATACATACCCTCGCCGTAGTTAAAGCAAATACTGTACGTCACAGTAAAATAATTTCAATACCTGTTAACAGGAATTAATTGCTCAGTGGTTTAGTTATTTCCCCTTTGCGGTTAGTATATCAAGAGAAAAATGGAAAAAGGAAGGTAGACAGACATGCACAAATATTTACAAAACTGTACTTGCAAGTAAGCATAAAGAAACACAAAGCTGAATATACGTGATTCAGAATAAAGTGAGCACTCAAAAAAGTCCTGATTAGTTTCTATTTTCCGCCAGTTTATACCTTTCCGCTGCATGTAAACATGAACATTGCCACGTGCTTTTATTATTTACATAGAACTGTACAATGTTTACATCTACATTAAACTGCTCAAATAAATGTTATCTACAATACCTAATCATTAAATACACAGGTGATTAATGTCATTAGAAATCTTAGCTATAAATACCTGTAAGTTAATGTCATATATCACTGGTTTCTGCACATGAACTCTAATTTATACAACATCCACTCTTGCCGATACATATTTAGTAAATACGTGCATAGTATATCTGAATTTGTAACTCAAAACCACCATTTAAACCTTCAAGACACACGCAACTCAAGAATTCAAGTTCCCTTCAGCATACTGACATGAACGATGATGACACACTACAGAAACAATAAAAAAATTTTTTCTATGAGTGAAACAGAAGAAAAATGCTGCTTGTAGTTCCAGATATTCAGGATGGTGATAGTAAAACATAACAAATTACAGATTATCAGTGGCATCACATAATTTGCAATGATATTAATTAACAGTCATTTCTAATACTTTTGAATGCGTTTATCCTAAACCTATACTTACTGAACAACGAACAAACACAATAACTCAAGTCGCTTCCAAGCAAAGCAGCGAAAACCTAACTCCGATGCCACCTGTCTGTGGAACTTCAAACTACCTCTGTAGCGCAGAGCACTAGCGGCATGCGCCAACGGCAATTTATGTTCAGTGGCTCGATTGCATCACTTTGTGTTGGTGCTAAATAAATCAAATTATACATTCAGTACGTATGTCAGTGAGATTATAAATAAATATTATAAAGTATATTTAATAAAAAGAGGTTGATTGCATTTAATGTTCTTCCACTAATGTTCTATTCAAATAAGAAAATACACGGAACTACGTGCAATAATTCGCTATCAACCATACAATCAATAATGTAACTCTTGTTAATGTTGACTAATATGCAGTAATAGCTAGTGATTTTTTTCTATGGTTAAATCTTTAATGCTCACTTTATCCCGAATGACCTATAAAACTTTTTTACAAGGTTATACCACTGTGCAACAATATATCATCGGTATATTGCCAATCACATTAAAAAATATGTGATACTGGCCCTTTTGGCACACTGCTTAAAATGCCAATACCACATTGCAACAAATGTGATACTGACCCTATAGAAGATAACTTATTGGAAAACAAACTGCAAGAACTTAATGTTATGTGTTTATGACTAGGTCTGTAATTTGCATTTGGCCATTACTATGCAATGGTATTACCACAAACTTTTAATTTAGCCCACCAACTAGAGTACTGTACTAACTTACAGAAATATATTAAAAATATGAAAAATTCAAAATTTATATATTTAATATGAATTTTACTTAGTGCATGAGACTTCAAGAACAACAGAACATTAAAAACATTGTCATGCTTGCAGTTTACTAGCAAGTTTTTTTTTAATTTGTGAAAAATATTATTCTACAACATTTACAGGAACAACACTGATAAATCTGTTGACTACATTCTAAACTAGTAAGTTACAATTTACAAATAAAACATGTAATGCACTTTATATATATTGCACCCAAAACAGATCTCTGCTAATGAAATTTGACCACTTTACACATTTTAGTTCTCATAAAAACTACAGGAGTTTTCTATAAAATTGATATCTACAACAGACTTTTCACAAGAAGAAGGTATCATTTGATCAAAGATTTATACTTTAACTTCTTGTGACGCAATTTGACATTAAGTGAGCACATACTTTGCTTTCAATGCATTTGTCAGCATTTCTATTTTCCTGGATAATGCCCACTTCTCTTACTAGCATGTCTCTAACTTTCTTCTCTCATTTTTTTCTCCAGTTTATTGGAAGTATTAGCTATACATATTTTTTAATGACTAGTACAATGATCTACAATATGTATAATGCCACATATTTTCATATTTTGATTAATTTAATTAAACTACTTTTATAACAAAATTGTAAACAATTTAAAGTTATCAAACAACTTGCACAATATCACTAATAACGTTTATATAACTAAATAAAACTTTTTACAACAGAGCAGTGAACAATTTAACGTAACCGTCCCTAAGACATAACACAAAATTAGATGTATGTACCTAAAAATAAAAGTTATATTACAACTAACAACAATAACACTTTCCTTACATTAAACTAAATTATAGTAAACAATAAATAGATAGATAAATAAATACGTATAAATCAATTAATAAATAAAGGAACCATCATTTACAGCCACAGCAACACAATGTACCCTGCCATCGTACTTAATGCAGATGTCTGGCTTGTATCCTAACCCCAATAACCCAAATTATTTGTATATGCATAGTGTCAGTTGTTACATAACCACACATTCTTTTGCTGCTGTTTGATTAATGTAATAAAAACATCTCACTGAAATTCCAAAAATTTACAATGGTATCATTATTCTGATACATGATGAAATATTTCCCGGGAAAAATAGCTAGGATTTCATGTTTTACACCACCACACGAACATGAACCGCATTGGTGGCATTTTTGCAATTTAAATAATTGGATTTGATGATAAATATAAGTTTATTTGTAATGAACATCATCAAATCACTGACAATTTTTTTTTTTCAAATTAACACAAAATTACTGTAGCTTAAAATCTACCGACTGATTATAAATAAATAAAAAAATTAATAAATAAATAAAAAAATAGCTACACAAAAACTTGAAAATGTTTCAAATAAAAAATCTTAATGTCAATATGAGTATAGGTCATTCGGAATAAAGTGAGCACCAAGATTTAACCTTTGAAAAAAAAAAAAAAACACTAGCCGTTACTGCACGTAAGTCAACATTAACAAGAGTTACTTTATTGTTTGTATGGTTGGTAGCAAATCATCACATTTAGTTCAGTGTATTTTCTTATTTGAATACAACATTAGTGAAAGAACATAAGATGAAACAGACCTCTCTGTATACCATATACTTTAAAATATTTATTTATGATCTTATTGACATACCTACTGACTGTGTAGTTTGACTTGATTAACGCCACAACAAAGTGATGCAACTGCCCGCTGAATTCAAAACTGTCGTTGGCACATTGCCGTTAACGCTCGCGCCACAGAAGTACACGGTTAAAAAATCTACCAATAGGTGGCACCAGAGTTAGGTTTCCATCGCTTCTCAGGCTTGAAAGTGAGTTGTGTTTGTCCATTGTGTAATAAATAAAAAATGATGAACACATTCAAAAGTATTAGAAGTAATTGTTTATGAATATCATCTTTTACGATCGCCAGCCTGAGCATATGGAATTAGAAATAGCATTTTTTTCCTGTTTCACTCACTAAGAAAATATGTTATTTATTGTTTTTGTTAATTGCATCGTCTTCATTCATGGCAGTATGCTGAACGGAACTTGAATTCTTGAATTGTGTGTGTCGTGTGTGTTTATAGTGGCGGTTTTGAATTACAAACTAATATACTATATGCATACATTTATGAGATAAGTAACGGGTCGTAACCAACCATGCAGAGAAAACAGTGTTATAAAATGTTAACTCGCAGGTATTTATAACTAAGATTACTATTGAGTATAGCATATATACAGCGCCCGTTCATTTAATGAGAAGATATTATGGATAACATTTATCGCAGCAATGTAATGTAATGCATTGTACAAGTCTATGTAAATAAAAGCACGTGGCAATGTTTATGTTTATATGCAGCGGAATGATATAAACTGGCGGAAAATGGAAATTAAGCAGGGCTTTTTTGAATGCTCACTTCATCCAAATCACCTATAGCCTATGTATTGAGTACATCCTATCTAATATACAAAATTCTCGTGTCACAGTGTTTGTTTCCATACTCCTACGAAACAGCTTAACCGATTTCAATGAAATTTTGTATATACATTCAATAGGTCTACGAATAGTTTTTATCTATTTTTTACACTCCTAAGTGCTATAGTTTAGTAAATATTTTTAATTTAACAATTTTAGAACCCGGTCGATAACTGTGTAAGTGATAATTGATCAGTTATCCCCACGAGCTGATACCAGTCTATCCCCACCAGGTGTCGCTGCTCTATTATTATTATTTATTAATTTCTTTATTATTAGACCTCTTCCACTTATATACCACATCCTTATTTATGTGACAAAACAACGTTTGTCGGGGCAGCTAGTTTTGTTATAAAATTATTATACCAAGTACAATAGTAAATTTTATGCCAGTAATTTTGTATAGAGAAAAATAACTAACAACATATTTGCAAGTTGACATGTGCTTTCCTTACTTAATACTTAAATACCATTAGTTAGCTTCACTTGTTCACGTTTTTAATTATCTTAATCCTTTGCTATTCTTACTATGAATGAGGAACAATAAATAAAGCTTGCAATTAATTAAAATTATTTACATCTAGCAAACAATAACAACAGTACTGACATTTACTATGTAACATAATTTTACAAAATACATACATCCGTAGTACTGACACAAAATTTCCGACCTTAAGGGTTTAAAACTAACCGGTACCCAGGTTTGATTTTAAATTAAGAGCTATCCATTGGTGTATTTTATAAACTACATTACTTTTGAGTGTTTACTGTGTATTTAACATTTATATTGTACATTATACTCACAGACTATCACAAGTACTTGCTATTACATTAATATGAGTCGATAATCCACTTAATTGTTCAACTAAACATGCAAATCCACAGAAATATGGAATATCGGCAGAGTCCACTTCTTCTTTTTCTAATATTTTTGAGTCTGCTTAATTTCACCAACCTTATGAAGTTAACTTTTATCAAACATCATGCATTAACTAATTTTACTTACAATAAAAAACTAACCAAGTACTATTCAGAGGTTGTAATGTACAAGGGTTTGATTATACACCAACTAGTGAATTTGGATGGCAGTTATTCAGCTATTTTGTTCAGAGTTGGTATTACAGGCAGTGGTCTATTAAAATTTTCCGTAAGTATTCACACATTCGGACATGGCTATAAATATTCTCTAATAACATCAGCAAAGAAATTTATGTTTTTCAATCACCTTTTCCTGTGCAAACAAAAACCACAAACACAGCCTTATCTCGCTGATGTCTTTTAAGTTCAGGGAAAAATATTTTCCCAGTGTTTTTTTAGCTCCAAATGCAACAACAACAAAAATTTTTATTTGTAATGGTTATTTCTTCAATCATGCATGTCATCTTATTGTCTAGCCTCCTCAATGATAAACCAATTGTTTCTGAAGTTACTGGATATACATGTCTAAAAACTTTTTGGACAGTTATGCCATAACTAAGAATACTTTATACTATAATGTAACAGTAGATCTGCTTACTACATACAGTTTTGTTAAATTTTCATCTGACAATTACCTCCATCTAAAGTAAAATGCAACAATAAATATCTCATTTTCTCCACCACAGTGTGAGCCTACCTTTCAGTCAACTTTAAGAACTGCCTCACCTGACTGAAAGTTAAATTTTCTGCACAGTTTTTTAAATTTTTTGCTATTTCATCAAATCTATTTCACAAATTAAAACTAAAAATAAGAGTGTTAAGACAATATGCAATGTCAATGTAGTCGATTACTGAGTACAGAAGAAAGTACATCCAAAAATATAATTAAATAAAGACATGAGATTAGCATGAGTAAAGTGAAATTTCAACTTGAATTATCTTCTTAGTTGTGCTTGAGTACCGTTGCATGTATGTCTTAACTGGTCAAACTTCCTAACTGACCTGGTCACTTAACTTCCATTAAGATTCTTCAACGTAGACTGCTCGCTTTTGCAATAAATGTCATTATGTTCGTAGCTTCTAGGCTTCATGAGACATAACTTAACAGAAGCCAAGAACATAACAACAATGGCAGTGAAAGCCTGCAATCTATATTCAATTTGAATTGTTTAAAAAGTAATTTAAGTGCTCTTTATATGAATGCAAAAAGTAAACACAGCTAATAGCATTGCTGGTTTTGATCACAACCTGGCTACCTTCCAATGATAGAACCCTGGTTAACTCTAGTAGGTTACTTTTCGTCAACACTTTACGAACTGTGAATTACATGCTAGCACTTTTGATTGTTCGTGTTAGACAGCATTGCTCCAAACACTGTAACCTTGATAGTTGACTTGCTAATGGCTGAGTTACTAAAAAAATCCTACAACCTTTAAGAACATTTACAATTATAATGTTAACCCCATTATTAATTTCAAATCATTCCATAAAAACCATTGCAATATTTTTAGGTAAACAAGGAAAATATCATGGTAGAATTCAATTACCAAAACGCTGATCACAAAAATTGTTTTTACAGCAAAACTGCGCCAATGATAAGTAAAACATACAGTGCCAACAAATTAAAATTACTAATGAAATTGTGAAGTTATGGCATGAATTATTGTAGATAAACATTAAAAAACATTCATTTCACGTACTGTATACGAAAGATGTGCATTTGCTGCAAGATAAACTTTAGTTTTACAAACCACGGCTTCTTTTACATCTCACTGATCAAATGTTTCGAAATACACCATAGAGGAAGCATATTTTGTAGGTAGGAAACTATACTAAAAACAGTACTTTTGAACTGCTATTATCTTAAATGTACTACATAAATATAAATCTGCAAATCTTGCACCGGACCACATTCTAAACTTTAATACACAGGTAATTTCTACAAATAGAGTTATAGAGTCGCTGGTTGAACTTCTACTGTTACATACAACATGACTAAAAGACTCCAGTTCCTTATCTTATACACTGCAGTGATAGACTAAATAATGTACAAATCTCTATATTTATCATATCACTACTTCCCTGCTTGTGTGTTACTAATCGACAAAACAGCTTGAGGTTAAGTAGCATCTCAATTTGATATCCGTCTTTAGTAATTCACTTAAACTTAATTTTAACAGACTACACCACATCTATCAGGACTTGCACATCCTCAAAGTTTCGAACTGGCACAGAACTAAAAAGTGTGTTGACTTCAAAAACAAAGCAACCGGACATGACCCAAGTATTGCTACAAGCATGTAATCTCAACAAGGGCAAGCCTAACAAAAAACTTAAACCTTTAATTTCTGTTGAACTAAAACTCCATTGGCTAAGAATGCCACAGGTATGCCAACCTACATAAGCAGCCATCTGAAATTATAAATAAGTTTATAGCATTTATCATATTAATTTGCAAACTTAAGTCTTCGACATAAATTAAATAAGAAAAATATACTATTATGTTAACCAAATTATGTTAAATGCAAAACTGTTGGTAATAATAATACAATGATGGCTCTAAAAGAACACAACTCCCATATTACCACAGCAAAATGTAAAATTAAGGTACTATAAAAAGGGAGGGCTTCGGACATTTCCAAAATTAATTTTTTCCCCATACATGGCAGGCTTAAAGTTACTGACTTCAGATCAGGCCATACCACTTACTTTTGTGTGGTAGTCATGCCATTAAAGTATTGTGTGAAACAGGTGACTTAAAGTGCATTTGCAGAAAATTTTATTTTCTGCATTTGTCAACAGTGAGTAAAATATCATGCGTGCATTCATCATTATTTGGAATTTATCTCATGTAAATTTTTTATTGTCTCAAGTTACCTATTTCACAATACTTTACTTGCATGACTACTGGTACCACACATAATCAAGTGGAATGGACCTTATATGAAAATAATTTGTGTCTCTTAAATGTATATTTGAGATAGCATGTTAATAAGAAACGAGGATGTTCCTAAGAGTGACTTTCTTTAATGCAATATTTGGTTGCAGCATTAACTTTTAAATAAACCATTGTGACACTAAACATAATCCTTCTAAAACACTAAACATGTAACACAACTGTCAAATGAACTTAAAAAAAAAAACTATGAGAATCATTAAACAATTACCTTTAGTACAATTTTATACCTGAAATATGACATCAGAAAAAGTGTGCTTCAGGCACAATGGTCTGTGACATGCTAATACAGAATTTTAAATAGATTTCTAAATCTCATCTAATCCAAAGCTTCTAAGAAGCAACTACCTTAATATTTTTCTAATTAGTAATATTATTCCACAGCAGTACACAAAGTACTTAAAATTTCACAGCACTTGCAGTAATTGTAACAAAATGTGAACTTTATTATCCTACTTAAAAATATATGTATTTTGATTTGTTTTACACGAATTAAAATTTGTAACGAGATTTATATTTATAAACGTAGCCTAAAAATAATCTGACAAAATTTAGAAAATTATATTCTCTTACAAAATATTATATGTATACGCCTTTATATTAATATACACAGCACTAAAAACTTTCTGCAACTATAAATTCAAATACATAGTACATTTCAGAATGAGTTCAAAAATTTTAGTACACAAATTAAAACAAAAAATGTATAAAGTGTAGGTAAACAAACTTGAGGGAAAAGTAGTAAATATAAAAGTGAAATAATAACTATAAAAAAACAATTTAAAAACTTAAATAAATATGAATACAAATTTAAGTAAAAAAGGAAATGTTTACACACCTTCAATGCTTAATTTACAGAAAGCAACAGCACCCTACCCCATCAGTGCTTGCAACCACCACCAGCATAAACACTAAATGCACAGCCTCACTTCTGGGAAAGTAAACATCAAACTTGGACCTGCGCTGTTACTTCTGTGGTTTTAAACCATCCACTTCTCTTTGGATGTTCATCCGTGCTTGCTCTTCAAATTTCTCACGAAATATTTTGGTTGCAAATATGTTTGGGATCTGCAAGAAATTCTGAAGCACCTAAATAAAACATAAAAAAATCAACGTACAAATTTTTCTCCAAATATTGACTTAACAACTGAACAAGTTTAACAGTTATTATGACACCAGAGTAATGGTAGTGTAATTGACAGAAAAATATCATTTAATATTAAAACTATTTTAATAGAGAAAAACTAAAAAAACTAGAGATGAGACGAAGTTCAAAACTCGAGCCGAGTCGGGCTTGATCACTTCAACTCGGCTCAAAAGTACAGCCTACATCTCAGAGGGTTCAATAGACATCAAGCATTAATCAAAAACACCTTTTCACATCTTTTCAACCTCTTAATAATAAAATTTCAAAAAAATCTTAAATTGCGAGGAAGAAGTGAACATAAGGCCACGACAGATAGATTTTTCCACACTGGTGCAAAAAATTCAAAACATTTTTAACGGAATGCTTTGAAAAAAATTCAACACTAAGAGCAGTCATACGACGCACAATTCTAAGTACACATTTTGCAAAATAATGCACCGTTAGTTTGCAAAGAATTATTTTGCTTGGTTCTGACTTACTTTCATTACAAATTTATTGATACATTGGGTGCAAAAATCTAAAACCCAATAAGGTTTATTGCTAGCAAAATAATTGGGTAAAAATTCTGATAAATGTTTTAAACATTCCAATGTAGGAAATCTTTGATTTGAAAACTATGATGCCTTAAAAATATATATATATTTTTTTTATCACTGAAAAACTACCAGACGTGGCCTTAATAACCACAATGTAATGCTGCAGGCCCAAGGTGTTTCGGCTTATTTTAAAGATTTTTTAAAATGTAAGTTTTATGTAATTCAATTCCAATGGTGACAGTGTATTGGTAGAAACCATCTCATACATAGGGACTTATGAATATAATTATAGCCACATGGCTGAAGGGTGATTGGCATCATAGCTTTGTTTGAACAAGGATACCCAATCAATGCCATATTTGGTTGGGAGTAAAGTCATAGAAATCTTTCGCATATTTTTTTCTTGTTTGTCCTCTGTCATTTAGGAAGCATTTTGGAGCCTAGTAAACCATTGGCTAACACTGTACTTGTGCGTTAGTGTTGCTGATTGGTGAGGGGACCTATAAGACGGAATTGTACGCCTTATTAGGCAACAAGCGAGGGCCAAGTCTGTGACTGGCTAGTTGAGTAATGCGTAGTAGTGGTCACAGGGTCAGGCAAAGAGACCATCACCAAGCACAAAGAAATGTCGCACCATGGCAGAAGAAGGCCATGCGAGTGGACTGCAGCCCGAATAACACATGACTGAATAGGGAGTGGCAAACTTACTGCACGTGGGAAACACCATGGCCTCAAATATCTTTATCTTTTCAATTGTTTAATGTTGTATGAAGTTCTGGACTTAACCTTGTTCTTATATATTGTTTTCCCACCCACACACGTAGGCCATTTGGTGCGAAATGCTGAGACGTTCCTCTTCGTAAATGTGGGTTGCTAAAATAATATGCGTGCCAATTTTGTTTATTTTCCTTCCAGACGATAATATACTGGTGACTGGAGGAATACATTTTTGTGTATAAGTGATGGTGAAATATCAGGAATAAAAACTAAAATAGAGATAAAATCTTTTATTTGTACACGTAAATTAAATACATAGTTCCATATCCATTAAGTGATACTAAGTACAGACACAGCTAGTCGTGGCTAATAGAAGAATTGAAAGAGTTGGCTGACCTCTAACAGGATTGTAGGTTTAATTCATCATAACTGACCCGGCTTGCAAGGACATGGCTGGATGATCTGTTACTACATGGCTTCAGTCGCGGAACTTGGGTTATTTCGACAGAGATAATTAACAACGGCAATGTGACAACATGGCACAACAATGTGGTACGATAACAAGCACACCTAACGAGACAACGTGACATATTAGATTCAACTGCAGCAAAGGCAAATGATACTTATTACAAGTGTCAGGATGGTAAATTTTCCTTGAACTAAGTTCTTATTTTATTCCAGAAACTAGACTTTTTAAGTACTTAAATATCAACATTCTACCTTACAAGGACTCTCAGTAAAACATCCTTAAGCAAGGAGGCCAACTGTAGCCTTCCACGCCACTCATTTTACTGTGGTAGGCCTACACTTAATCTGCATCGCTTTGTGCAAGAACATCACTATCCCCACGACATTTACCAATGTTTCTGGTGAACATAAGACTGCACAACCTGAATAACAGATCCTCAAAACCTACAGCAAAGGGTCCTTTACACTGTTAACTAGGCTCTCTAGTTGTCTAGCCTACGCACCACGTCCTAACTCGAGAAGCTACCCACTCCCTTCCCCTGACACACATACACACACACACTCAAAGAGAATGCTGACCGACAAATAAAAAAAAGCCCAAACTGATCTAGAAATGTGAAATTTTTAGTTTAGACTGCACTCACGGACTTTTCAAAATAGAACCCATAAGGAGTAAAAATGGGTGAAATGTGTTTCCAATTATTCCTCTACATCTATCATATCCATCAAGATATTGAAAATCTCTTTGCCTTACAATGTAGTAAAAGTTTATTTAAGAATTTTTGCAAGTTTAATTTTTTTTCCCAATGTAATGTTTTCTTAATTACACTTACGATACATGAAAAACTAAAAATCAATTTAATGATTTTTGAAAATGTTACACCTAACGGAATGAAAAAGGGTGAAAAGAAATGAAATATGTTTTCAATGAATTGTCGTTATATCTCAAAGCCCAGTGATAGTCAATACCAGCATGTCAACATTACATGTTGAAGGTCCACTCCCTCCACTTCTGGTGGCTTAACATTTCTGTACACTTTATTCCCAGTTACGTCACAGCACTCTCCTCACCCTCCATAGTATGTGGTTCAATATATTTCAGTACATATCTTAACAAAAACTAAATTTATTAGACATTTCATATACCTAAATGTTCTAAATAGTTGGTAACATTCTGAGCGTATCAGTTTCTTCTCTGCTTTTGTAATAAATTACCAGTGTTGCGTGGAATTATGTACCATATTCTTCAGACTCTCATCACCTGTTCTTTATCTGAAACCTTGGTACTTTGGTGAAACTATTCCCAAAACACTTTTTCCAAACAGAAACTTTCCATCACCGTGAACTGTGTAGTTCGTGTAGCACTATACATTCAGCTTCCAGGACCCAATCAATCCAATCCAAAAGATACGTATTAAGGATGCAAGTCAGAAGAGGTATGTAGACTTGATGGCAGGTTAGAAAAATATTGCAACGTGCAAATTTCTAGTGGGCAGTCACTCAAACCGAGCCTATAATGTTTATTGTCAGATTGACTTTTATTCATAACTATCAATGTGAAAATAAAACAAAAAAGAGAACTTTTTTGTTCAAACTAACAAAGAAATAATTTTTTTTTTAATTTTACACTCCAAGTCAAAACACAACGGGCAAGAAAGGCTGAAAATGTGTTCTATCATTACCGAACACTGAACAATACAAACTTGTGACCACCTTAACCCATTTTTTTCCCACTACATCAAAAGACTTAGAGCTACAGAATGTAAACTGTACTCACACTGAAAAGAATGTGTTTTTAACAACTTTTTATCACTGATGGTTCTAAATGATCTAAGGTTGTCACAAACTCAGAAGGCTATTCTCATAGTTGAGGCCACAGACCTCTGTGTGGGAGTTGTTCTGGGTAATTTCAATAAAAAAATACACTCTCACCTGTTAACAAATCTAAATTATATGATGCAAGAGAGATTAATACTGGTTGCACGAATGGAAATTTGAAAACTAGAGCTGAATAACCTTGTGGGAATTGGTACTGACAATGCAGCAATGGTGAAATAAGCTAATAATGGTGTTTACTAAAGTTACAAAAGAAAACTAATATAGTTAAGAAACTTTATGATGCAATTTTGCCAGTAAGAAGTAATTCCCACAAACTCGCAGAACATATCTATAAACTGATTGGAATGACTGCACCATATATGTTGGTGTCGAAATGCTCCACATCCTGCAGGTGAAAATGAAAAGTCGATATTTACAGAAACTACCTACTTGCTAGACTGCATTGTTTAGACTACCTTTTACAAGCCAGCGAGCCTGCATCCCTCATCTCCTTCCCCTTACATTCTGGCTAGTGAACCTGCATCCCTCGTCTCCTTCCTCTCACACTCTGGCCAGTGTGCCTGCACTCCTGATCTCCTTTCCCTCACATTCTGGCCAGCAAGTCTGCATCCCTCGTCTCCTTTCCCTCACATTCTGGCCAGCGAGTCTGCATCCCTCGTCTCCTTTCCCTCACATTCTGGCCAGGGACCCTGCATCCCTCGTCTCCTTTCTCTCACATTCTGTCCAGTGAGCCTGCATCCATTATCTCCTTTCCCTCACATTCTGGCCAGTGAGCCAGCATCCCTTGTCTCCTTTCCCTTACATTCTGGCCAGCGAGTCTGCATCCCTCGTCTCCTTCCCCTCACATTCTGGCCAGTGAGCCTGCATCCCTCATCTCCTTTCTCACATTCTGGCCAGCGAGCCTGCATCCCTCATTTCCTTCAACTCACATTCTGGCTAGTGAACCTGCATCCCTCTTCTCCTTCCTCTCACACTCTGGCCAGTGAGCCTGCATCCCTCATCTCATTTTCTCACATTCTGGCCAGTAAGCCAGCATCCCTTGTCTCCTTTCCCTTACATTCTGGCCAGCGAGTATGCATCCCTTGTCTCCTTTCCCTCACATTCTGGTCAGCGAGCCTGCATCCCTCATCTCCTTTCCCTCACATTCTGGCCAGCGAGCCTGCATCTCTCCTCTCCTTTCCCTCACATTTGGCCAGCGAGCCTGCATCCCTTGTCTCCTTTCACTCACATTCTTATCCCATTGTGGCAGGACTTAGTGATGAACAAACAATCAACCCTAGTTTGTCAGGAATGCAAGTTGGCAGACTAACAATGCACACATACCACCCTATCTCAAAAAAGTGCTTCAACTTGTTAAGGATTTGAAGCTTGATACAGACAGTGACAACAAAAAACATGCACAGACACACACACACATATAAAAAAGAAAAATGCAGATTATGTTTCTTAACTACACTAAATTTTGTTTGCAAGCATCTTACCTTCACTCTCAGATGATTATACACAGAGTCTTTGAGAAAGGCATATTCTTGGCGTACCCTGTTGGCATACTCTAAATATCTGTCTGAAGAAGAGCCCAAGATGGCCATGTCAATATCCAACAAGTAGTGCAGGTCATCAGAGCCATATAAGCCTTCTGTCTTGTGTTCCTCTGTACTGCTTGTTGCAGCTCCACGCAGCAGCCCCACCACTTCACAGTACAGGGGAGACTCCTTATAAAACATACCCATTAAGTATAACTTACAATTATATATTAAATGCAAGATGTGCTGTAATATGGGTTATAAAGCAACAGAACACTCATATTAAATTTATTTTCCAAACAGTAATCTCTCTTATATTCCTGCTTAGCTTCGTCCACAGAGTTTAAATGGGAAATCAATGTTAAAATAAGTACCGAGACGAGAATTATAGATAAACTTCCAAGAATTCTCTCACAATGATTCTGCATTACAAATAATTAAAGAAAGAATCCATTATTATTTATGTCAAGCAGTTTACCCAGAATACATCCAAGGCTTTGTCAAAGAGAAAATTTTGATAATACAATTTGAATACATAGTATGGTTCAAAAACTGAAAATACAATAACATTGTCTAATGCTTCCCCTTAAGAGTGTGTGGTAGATAAATAAACGCTGAAAACATTAATTGATTTCTACGCATTTTTCGAAGTTAATATGGATAAAATACTCAATGACAATCCTAGATAATGGTATTTGCCAACTTTTTGAGCAAATATTTATCCGGAATTACTAATTAGTTACGCGTGATCTCTTGCGCCGCAGTTAAATGCACGAGGTTCCGGTGTCAGAGACTGTGCCTCAGAAGTTCGTAACACTGGAAACAATTTTGTGTAAAATGTTGGCTAAAACTATTGTCAAGGATTGCTATTGTTTAAATTTCGCAAACTGGCTTCACGAAACCTACAGTTACAGATTAATACTTTTAGCGTTGAATTATGTACCATGTCCTCTTAAGGTACTTTATAAATTTTTTAAAATTTATTTTCAAAATGTTATTTAACAAAAATTTATAGGCAATAAATTTCCTTAAATCCTACCTGTCACACTACTTCTTAAGACATTTTTGTACAAAAATTTTTGTTTGAAAGAGTTACCCATAAAATTGCCCTGTTGAAATTTAATTTATTTTGACCTCAATTTCCCTTTTTAACTCCATGGCTGTAAACTAGCTAGGCAAAGCCCTTAAAGGTACAGTCTCGCTTCAATACTATTCCCTTTAAACTAGACTACACTAAATTCTCCTTAGTTAAGTCTTGGGTTTGCTTGTATAACTGCAACAATGTTACAGTATTTTGAAAGCATACTAAAACTAAACGTAAAATTGGTTTAAGCCATAATTTACATGCACTTCCAAAAAACTATATAGTCTATAATGTGTGGTGGGATTGCTCCCCGCCTCGCCCCTTTCCCGTGCCGTCGGTCCGATTGAGTCCTCCCGAGTGACACATGTGGGTTTGTCCCGCCTGGTGGTCCGCTCGCAACGACCAGGCGGTTTGATTGTGGTGCCAGATCCTCGGGCTCCTTCGTTCGTTGGTCGGGCTCGCTCGGCACTCCTCAGCTGGGCCTCCCTTCCCTCCCCTCCTGCCGGAGTTTGGGAGTGGTGACCAGCCGGGAGGGGCTCTTCACACTTGCGCCTGCTTTCGCCCGGGCTGGTCGTGTCTTGGTTTTTGCCGACTCCGCTCGATGCCCCGACGGTCCGACTAGGTGAGTTCTCTTTTTTCAGTGTTATTTAACAGGGTCGCACGGCAAGGCACCGTCGTGTGTCCGGTCGGTAAATCGCTTGTTCCCTTGTTGGTTTAGTTTGCGAGTTCTTTCGATTTTTCTCGCGTTGGGCTGTCGGTGCGTCGAACGGGGCGTCGCATGTATTTTGTCAAGCATTCAGAGTGAGAAGTTTATGAATGTAATGTCTTTTGCGCTGCTTGAGATTTTGTGTAAATTCAACCTTGTGATTATAATGTATTTGAATCTTGCCAGTAATAAATGCCAGTATTAACCATAAATTGTATGTTGTCTAGTACATTCTCTGTCAGCCCTTGTTCACAGTGTTCAACTCTCGGGGCATAAGTTTTCCCGCATTGGTATTTTTTGTCAATTTAGGAACGGGAACGAGCTTCCTTGGCCGAGTTAAACGGACCAGAACAAAGCTGCCGACTCTGCTTGGGAACTCTTTCTCCGAGACGAGTTGACGTGGGTTTTAGTTGTTGGCAGGTTTTGTAGTGTTAACTGTGAACATTGGTTGTCAGGAATGTCGCGCGTGAGTGTCAATTTTCTTCTTCGGTACGGGTTATTAGAGCGGCGTAATTATTTGCGCGAGGCAGGAGTCACGTTTTGAGGACCATGAAAATGTCAACGTTTTGCGAACAAAGGCGTTGGAGTACGTACATGCGTTGCTCGCTGCGGCGGGCGTCAGCGGCGATGATATTTCTTTTGTAGAAACGGTAAATGGGGCGGCGACAAACGGGCCGGTTACGGCCGTACAAACTGTTTTGATTAATCAGTTGAACGGAGTGCCGATACTGCGGGTCATTGAACCCAACGTTGTGTTGCCTTTTTTGGTCAAAGTAGACAATATATTCTTAAGTGTGACGCCTGTTGAGGAAAGGTTATTCCTGGCCTGTTTGTCTGGGCGAGTGGAAGCGCACGCGGCTTTTTTGTTGAATGATGATATGACGCGCACCACGCGGTATGCTGATTTCAAAGGTTGTTTGCTTACTCACGCGGGGCCTCCTAAGGTGTGGTCTCAGATGAAACGTGATTTTGTTGACAGATATCAGCGACCGGGCGAATCTGTCACGCATTTTGTCAAGGAAGTAAGGTCATTTTCGTTGGCCATGAACCTTTCCCGGCGAGAAGAGAAATTGGTGGGTTCTATTTTAGATCACTTGAGTCCCAAAGCGTGCCGACATCGCTTCGTCAATGCTAGGCCGCGCACGTTTGAGGAGCTGCGTGTCCTTGGGCTCGCGATTGAACAGGAAATCCAATGTGAGCGAGATTACCATCGCTCCGTGATGCCGCCTTCTATTAAGGTGCCCGCCTACTTGCAGGACGGCTGTGTTAATTCGAGACCGCCTAAGGCGTCGCCCATTTCCCTGTTGGGCGCAATTGATCCCGTGCCTGGCTCAAGTTGGAATCGACGCCTGGATGCTTTATCGACGCCGTCATTTTTTGTTCCGCCCGCGGAAGGTGCGCAGAAGTGTGGAAATCGCGAGCAGTGTAGTAATTGCGCCGAGTTTGGCCATAGTCGCCTGACTTGTCGCTCGCCTAGAGTGGAAAGGGATGCGCGGATTTGTTTTAAATGTCTGCGTCCCGGACATTTACGTTTTTCCTGCCCGGGAAACTAGTGAAGGGGAGTAGTAGAGTTAATTGGGAAGCACGCTTAGACTGTTTCATGGAAGTATCTTGTCACAGCGAACTGCGGGCGGCGCTCGTTGACACAGGGGCGTCGCACTCATTTGTGCGGGAAACTTTTTTGAATAAAGTGATAAATGAGGATCCCGCAATCAAGCGCAAAATCTCCGATGCTCATACCATGTCGGTTCACGTGGCAAATGGTGGGGTTGTCCGATGCACCCGATCCGTCTGACTTCATGTAAAATTGGGGCATTTTTCGTGGAGTTTCCAATTTTGGATATTTAGTGCTTTGGTCGTGGATTAAGTTCTTGGGGTGAATTTTCTGAGTCATGTACGCGCTTCGGTAGATCTTGATTCGAGGGTGCTTAGGTTTGGGTTTACGCCCGATGTGGTATACCCGATGATTTCCACGGTTGGTAGGGTGAGTCGTCCGCAGGGGCGAATTGCAACCGTCAATACTGGTGAGCGCTCGGTCATTGAAGGGTTGTTGAGTGAGTTTCCGGATGTTATTACGTCCGAAATTATACGTTGTAATGTTATGCCGTATCGGGTTGGGTTGCGGGATGACATGCCCGTTTAAGAACACAATGTTTATGGCCCGCCTAAGTTGCAAATCATGCGTTCCATAATTGAGAAATTGTTGAAAGATGGGGTAATTTCTCCCTCAACATCTGACTACTCATGTCCCGCGTTTTTGGTTAAAAAGGGTAGTGGGCAGGGCTACCGACTTGTGACCAATATGAATGTTGTAAATAAAAAGATCAATTTGGACCCTTTCCCCGCACCCACAGTGGACGACGCGCATCAGCACTTGGGGAAGGCTTCAGTGTTCTCAGTTATTGACCTAAATGCGAGTTTTCATCAATGTTTGCTGCACCCCGATTCACTTAAATATACAGTGTTTTCGACACAATGGGCGCAATTCGAATTTAATAGAATTCCTATGGGTGCGTGTTTTGGAACACAAGTGCGTGTTTTGGAACACAAGTGCTGTCCAGAGCGTTGGATCATGTTTTATCAGATCTAAAATTCTGTTTTGTCTATCATTATATAGACGATATTATCGTCTATAGTGAAACATTTGACGAACACATGGATCATTTGAAACAAGTATTGATGTGTCTGCGAGCTGCTGGGTTGACGGTAAATCCGTCCAAAGTTACGTGGGCCTCCTCTTCGGTGAAATTTTTGGGATATGTAGTGTCGGCCGGGAGGTTAGTGTTGGACCCTGGGCGGGTCAGTTCGATTGTGCATTTCCCTAGGCCTATCACTGTGAAGGGTGTGTCCCGGTTCATCGGCCTGTTAGGGTATTACTCTAGATTTGTCCCCCATTTTTCTGAGTTAGCAGCCCCTCTTAATATGCTGCGGCGGAAGACCGTCCCTTTTGTGTGGGGCTCTGAACAGGAGCGGAGTTTCCAGAAACTAAAAGACAGTTTGGTGGCTGCTCCTTCTCTCTATTTACCTAATTTTGACCAGCGTTTCGTGTTACATGTGGATGCCTCTAGTGTTGCGTTAGGGGCGACACTAGGTCAGTTGCGCGACGGTGTGGTTGTACCAGTCGGCTTCGCCAGTCGAGCTCTGACAGAGTCAGAGCGCAGGTTAAGTGCGTTTGAAAAGGAGGCTCTGGCCTGTGTTTGGGGCACCTCCATGTTCGAGTGTTTTCTCACCGCTGCCGAATTTGACCTTTGCACCGACAATCAGGCCGTGTCCTGGTTGTTGAGTCATTCTAATGATTTTGGCAAGCTCGGGCGGTGGGCTTTTCGTCTGTTGCGTTTTCGTTTTGTGGTTCAACATGTGTCTGGTGCGAGCAACGTGGCAGCGGACGCGCTGTCGTGGATGTATTGCCCGGAGGACTACGAGTGTGAACCCAAAGAATTGTCAGCCTTATGCTCTACTTTTACCACGCACGGTTCATTTTATGTGAGATTGCGAGAAGCACAGGATGGTGACCCCGATTGTCAGGAAATTTTTGCCAGCCTTAATCGCGGCGCTGCCGTTCTTTTTTGAGTAAGAGACGGATTGTTATTCTTTGTGGGGAAAAAAGGTAGAGCTAACCGTTTGTTTGTGCCCAGTGTATCCCGTGCTGAGCTCATGGCTTATTATCACACCTCGCCTTTTGGGGGTCATCTGGGGCGTGAAAGCACACGACATAAAATCCGGCCTCGATTTTACTGGCCTCAGATGGATCGAGATGTACGGCGGTACGTTCGGCATTGTGAGCTGTGTCTCAAGGTGAAATCCGCTAAGAACGCCAATGTTGGGCTCTATGCTGCGGATGAGGTCACCTTTGCCTGGGAGACCTTACACTACGATGTGTTCGGTCCCTTGGTTAGGTCTGCGAAGGGTAATATGTACATTCTGGTCGTGATGGACATCTTCACCAAATTTGCTTTGTTGCTGGGCATCAGGGATGCTAAAAGCGCCACGATAGTGCGGGCTTTGACCGATAGGGTTTGGGGGTTTTTTGGGCCTTCGGTCAACTTTGTTACCGACAACGCAACGTATTTTTTCTCCGCACAGTTTAAAGACATATGTTTTAGATGGTCTCTGAATCACTTTACCAGTAGCCCTTATTATCCGTGTGGCAACCAAGTGAAGCGATTCAATCGCAACCTGAAGGCGACGTTGTCGGCCTTGCATCATGATCTGCAGCGCGAGTGGGACGTTGATTTGGATCTCGTGAATATGGGATTCAACTCGGTGGTCCATTCTGCCACTAAAGTTTCTCCTGCCAGGGCCTTATTGGGGCGTGATTTGATTCACCCCTTGTTGAATGTTTGGGGTATACCCTCGCCTTCTCTCACAATGTCTGGGGCCCAGCGTGAGTTACTGGCGCATCAGGTGAGAGGCCATTTGGCCGAGGCCCGGGAAACCTTGCGGGAGAGGGTCAATGCTCAGCGGGTTGCTGGTGATTGCCAAGCGGGACAATTGGTTTATTGCCGAAATTTTCTGCTGCCTTCTAAAGTTAATGAGCTGGGTAGTAAGCTGCTGTTGCGGTACATTGGCCCTTTCCGTGTACTGAGGCTTTTGGGGCCCAATACCGTTCTTTTGGGGGATCCTGACTCCGGTCGTGTCGCGCGAAAAGCGCATATTTCGCACCTGAAACATGCTCCGGATCCGGGAGGAGATTAATGTGTGGAGTTCCGAGTTTTGTTTCAGGAGTGGAGATTGTTTCTTCGACGTAGCATCAGGGTTCTACTTTCACCCGGCTCTGCTCCGTTCCCCCGAACCCTACTGCAGAGCGCAAGAGTCATTGTGTTGTGTGTTTTTTGTTTCATGACGTTTCTATGTTGTGTGTGTAGGCGGCCGTGTGTGTGGGTATTTGTGTTTTTTGTGGTCTATGTGATTAGTACTATCTTTGTGTTTTGTGTTGGTGTGCGTATTTAGTGAGTGTGTCGGGGGTTGTGGGGGTAGTGGTTTTGAGTACTAACCCGACACCAGACTATCCGACCTGAGACAGATGATAGGGTGCACCCGAGTTGAGAATGTGGTACACTTCGCTTGTGAGTGTAAAATTTTGTATTTATTGGGTCAGCTGATTTTTATGTATATTTAATATTTATATGTGTATGTATTTAATTCTATAGGTGAACTGTTAAGATTTTGTACCCATTACGGGTAAACGGGTATTTAATGTATCAGGGATTTGTTGTTATGGTTCAATTTTGTATGAACCTCCCCCCTGCTAAGGTACAAGATGTGAGGTTTTAATGTGTATCATATTTGAAAGCTGTTTGTGAGCATGTGTGGTGTTGTCGGACTCTTTGTTCCAAGAAATTTGGTTATCTATGGTTGTCATTGTATATTTTTGATACTATCCTTTTAAGATATTGTTTTTGGCATTGTTTTAGTGTGTTTTGTTTCATGATTTTTGTATTTTAGAAACGGTGTTTGATATTTTGGGCAGAGTTTACTAATATACTGGTTTCCATTTTAGGAATTGTATTTTCAATTGTTCTGAATGTCTTGATAAGAGAGTTTTTTGTGTGTGTGCATATTGATAGTCGGTTTTCGCCTTCGGCCTAATTGTGCCCCCGGCCGGCGGGCGGGAGAGTTCCGGAGGATGGTCGGAGCATGGTCCCTGGCGTCCCGTTCCCGGTCTGGGTGACGGCTTCGGCGGCCCTTGATGAGACCGGGGCACTCGGAGGAGGTTGTGGACTTGTTGACTTTGGACCCTTTACGACGGTTTAGGGTGGGGTGTTGTGGTGGGATTGCTCCCCTCCTCGCCCCTTTCCCGTGCCGTCGGTCCGATTGAGTCCTCCCGAATGATAGATGTGGGTTTGTCCCGCCCGGTGGTCCGCTCGCAACGATCAGGCGATTTGATTGTGGCGCTAGATCCTCGGGCTCCTTCGTTCGTTGGTCGGGCGCGCTCGGCACTCCTCGGCTGGGCCTCCCCTCCCTCCCTTCCTGCCGGAGTTTGGGAGTGGTGACCAGCCGGGAGGGGCTCTTCACTCTTGCGCCTGCTTTCGCCCAGGCTGGTCATGTCTTAGTTTTTGCCGACTCCGCTCGATGCCTCGACGGTCCGACTAGGTGAGTTCTCGTTTTTCAGTGTTATTTAACAGGGTCGCACGGCAAGGCACCGTTGTGTGTCCGGTCGGTAAGTCGCTTGGTCCCCTTGTTGGTTTAGTTTGCGAGTTCTTTCGATTTTTCTCGTGTTGGGCCGTCGGTGCGTCGAATGGGGCGTCACATGTATTTTGTCAAGCATTCAGAGCGAGAAGTTTATGAATATAATATCTTTTGCGCTGCTTGAGATTTTGTGTAATTTCAACCTTGTGATTATAATGTATTTGAATATTGCCAGTAATAAATACCAGTATTAACCATGTATCGTATGTTGTCTAGTACATTCTTTGTCAGCCCTTGTTCACAGTGTTCAACTCTCGGGGCATAAGTTTTCCCGCATTGGTATTTTTTGTCAATTTAGGAACGGGAACAAGCTTCCTTGGTCGAGTTAAATGGACCAGAACAAATGAATACAAATAAGTATAATCCTTGACCAAAAGGAAAACTGTTAAGGCAAAAAGAAATAATGTGAAGTTATTCGGCATGATTCACTTTACTATTCTCCGTTCACTCTTAGTTGAGTTTTAGGATAAACAAAGCAAATTATAAACAAACATGTTCAATGGCTGCCGACAGCCGTGCACTGTGATATTGCATAAGAAATAGCTCTTTGTTATCTGTCGTGTACATATAAATTTACCACTCCATCACTTAATGGGAGAGTTTTATTAACAAATATCTAAAATATACAGACGTTATAAACACAATCTGCGATGCTATATGTTTATTACTTTAATTATGGTTAGGGGACGACACGTCCGTACAGTTGGTTCACGAGTTATTTAGCGACTGATGCACTGCTAAACGTACGAGTTTCTTGGTACACTTGCCAGTATTTAGAGATGTACGATACTCTGAAGATACCAAAAGTTTAGTTCAGTAATAATTACCACAGTAAAAATAAGTCAGAAATATCACAATAAGATACGTATAACGTTTTATTTTTTAAAGTATTTTTGGACGTTAACGCGTCAATGTTGTGGTTACTGCAAATGTTTTCTTTTGTTTGTCCATTTTCCGTTCCAGTTCGTCCGATCCACGGCAGAGTGGTCCGAACCAAAATTCCTTGTTCTATTTTGTTCCGTCCTCGCGTCAGTTTATATTTACGTCGCTTGCGGATTAGGTTATGTGATGCTGGACGTGAACAGTGAAAATGTCTTGCATGGTTTTCGAAACGTGGATATATGTCTTCATTACTAAACAAACTGCGGTGATGTTTATTAGGCAAGAATAAAAATCTTGCATAACATTCTTTACAATAAAAAAAATAACGAATATGTGTCGTGAATTATCGACAGATTGTTTGGTGATTTATAAAATGTAATTTTTCCAAAACAAAGTACAAAATAACCCAGGAGGACTTTACAGTAAGTGTAATCACTCATCTTGTTGACAACTTTTTTCTGCATGTAGTACTAAATTTTCGTTACGTTAATACCGGAATATTTGAATACAATCGTTAGTCATGACTTGACAATTACTATTAAATTTTGAAATATACAGTAATTACACATGATGTCAATATTTTTATCAAGTTTTTTGTGTAATTTTTGTTTTCCTATGTCGATAACACGTACAAAATTTTCACGCAATATTGTTTTAATATATACGGCGTTGTTGTTTCCTATGATGCCAACTGTACATACTTTTGTCGGTTGGAAATAGTACGTCGGCGCGACGCACAAATTGAGCCAATTAGAAGCTAGCGAAGTGCAATGATATTACTATATTTGTTTGCTTCAGAACTCAACTTAGAGTGAACGGAGTATAGGCATGGTCTACTCCAGCCGACACAAACTGACTTCGCTGACTACAAACAAGCATTGATCTGCTTGTGCTCCGGTGCCATATCCAACCAACTAGACCATAGAGGTTAAGGCACACATAGACAAGCAAAATAAGCAGCAGTGCATGCACACTAACAAAACCACATTTTCCCCAGACAAACTAAACAATTTACCTCCAACAAAAACTATGCAAAAAATATCTACAAGTATGATAATATTGCATCTTTTTAGCATGAAAGCAGAAAAAAAAAAACCTCAAGTTAAAACTTGATATAATTTAAAGAATTATGAACAGGCAAGCTTTCACTGTCACCATACAAAAGTCTTGTCCCTTGAAGCTCCACAACTTGAAACACAGTTAAGGAGGCAGTTTACCCAGAATATTAATTTATTTTATAATTATTATATTTGTGTGTGACATGCAGAGCTACCAACCTCCAATCACACTTATCAGTAATGGCAGTTAAATGAAAAGAAAACGCGTAAATCAGGCGCGGTAAAATTGTTTCCAAAACCTAAGAAACACACAAAACTTAACCAACACAGTATGCGTTAAATAACCAAATATCTATGTGCTAATTATGTGCATAAGAAGAATCACTGAAACAATAAATATTTCTATATACTGCATTACTGCAAAAAAAATTTTTGCAGCCATATTTTCAGAATCTGGTAGCATGATTCTACACAAATTTCAGAATAATCTATTGCTGACGGAAAACAATGTTAAACTAAAAACCTACATAATTTTAGGCAGTTTTAAAGTAGCCTGTGAAAGTCAGATCAGGTTTATTAGTTCATATGACAAGGATGCTCAATTACTAGTGGTAGGCCTAAGGTAAATTCCACTGCAGGTATTAATTAATATATTATGAACGAGTTTGCAAGGGAAAATTCATATTTATAGGCCCCTTGGT
>PNEQ01027236.1:13970-59387 GCA_003012365.1 Medauroidea extradentata
CCCCCCCCCCTGGAAAAACCTGAAATGATGCCCCTGGCTCCTGGCCTACATGAAGCGGAAGAATGTAAGTATCAGCGACACCAACCTGAGGAGTGCTTCAAGCCCCTATACACCCTGAGATATCTCGTGTCTCCCCGACTCAGCCAGGGCAATAGTTGAGTGACGTCCATTTACATTAATACCTACGTAGTTTATCGCTCTCAGGAAACAAACAGTGTCAACACTAACATCCCATTCAAAACAAACTAATAAATGATTTCTACACAATAATAGACACTGAAATTCACTTTAATATTGTCACTTTGTCTCATTTTCTTTTGAGGTCTTTAGTTTACGACATAATCTATTGCTCTCATTGGTTGCTACTACTGAAAGAGGTGTCCAGATGTATTTTATTTTGATTAGACCATCACATTTGTAAAATGTTTGTTGTTATGAACTTCTTTATTAACTTTAATTCTACAGATACCTGAACACTCAGAACATTTCAAAATCAAGTACCACAAGAATTCAGCTGAAGAAAAATCCTGCTTCAAATACTTTCATCACAAACATCAAACACAAATGCAATGTGAAAAATAATGTTGCCATACTTTATGTTGTGTGTAGCTAGGTTGGCTACACTGGAAAGAGAGAGAGAGCTGTAAGATGATGCGTATGGTTATAGTTAATGTATTGAGTATACTGTATACGAGTTATTATGAACGAGACCTCTGAATGAAATAAAGAAAGTCTTGTCAGTCTTGAAGTGTTTTATACCATAGCCCTGCTTCTGCAACATGGCGCAGTCGACAGGATCAGCGGAAAAGAACAATTAAAATAAATCACGAAGCAGGCCGCAGAGTAAACAATGGCGATAGCGGGTACTGTGAAACTTCCGCCTGACTTAGATCTACAGAGCGCAACGGCCTACAATGATTGGAAGTTCTGGGAAACTGAGTTCGAGGACTATCTCATCAGCACGGGTCAAGATAATTCACCGGATAAGGTAAAAATATCCCTCCTGCGAAATATAATGGGAAGTGCATTGGCTCGCATATTTGCGTCCCTTAGCATTCCGGACAAAGACAAGAATAACTACGGAAAGGTAAAGGAGGCAATTGAACGGTATGTTAATCCTATACTGAACGAGATGTTCGAGCGATACATGTTTAACCAGAGTGTGCAAGAAGAGGGCGAAAGCTTTGAACATTTCCTAACCTCCCTATGCCAACTAGTAAGAAACTGCAACTACAACAAAACAGCAACTGAGGGGGGAAAGGAAAGTGACGAGGACAAAATGATACGTGACCACATCGTCCTTGGGATCCGGGACAAAGGAGTGCAAGAAGCGCTGCAGAGAATGGATCATCTGACGTTGGAAAAAACAGCAGCACAATGCCGAGTGTGTGAGCAAAGCCGACAACAAGTACAACATATACACAAGGAAACAGAAGCTAGCAAATGTGTGTCAGTAAGTGTAGCGAAAGAACTACCAGGAAGAAGCAAAACCAGTGTGCCTAAAGTTCAGTGCAGTGAATATAGTTGTGGGAAGTGCCAAACCAAGCATGGGCCAAGGTCATGCCCCGCATTTGGAAAGAAATGCGCAAAGTGTGGTAAATTCAATCACTTTGCAAAATCGTGCAGGGTGAAGACTGTGCAAGTAGTTGAAAATTGTGATTCTGACTCCGACTAATCATTATACTGTTACAATGTAGAAGTAGGAGTAAAAATAAGGGGAACTCAGACTGGAGCCAGTAGTGACCTCACATACCCAAATGAGTGGCATGAAATAGTACACATTGAAAATAAAAAATTAAAGTAAAACTAGACACAGGAGCACAAGTAAGTGTCTATAAAGATGTTCAGGAAAGTAAACCAGCAGTTTCAGGTTGAGCCCACACAGATCAAATTGAAGATCTTAGATGGACTCGTCAAACCGGTAGGAAAGGTTAGGCTCAGGAGCGGAGTTCATACTTCTGAAGCTTACATTGAATTTATGCTGGTAGACTTAGAATTCATTCCATTGCTGGGGCTGTCAGGTTGTCTGGCCTTGAATCTGATCAAAAAGGTAAATTCAGTCACAACTGAAAACAAAGAACGTTTCATATCAGACAATAAGGATGTCTTTCAGGGACTGGGGTGCTTTCCACAAAAGAGGAAAATATTGACTAAAGCAGGAGCTGAACCTGTGAGCAAACCTCCAAGGAGGGTGCCGGTAGCCTTAAGGAAAGCACTCGGAGAGGAACTGACAAGGTTAGTGGAAGAAAATGTTCTTGAATGAGTGTATGATGTAAACGAAAAGGCTTGGATAAGCAACTTTGTGGTAACAGAAAAGCCAGATGGCAAACTTCGCTTATGCATTGACCCGTCTGGCTTAAATAAAGACATACTTAGACAGCGTCACATAGTACCCAAGGTTAGTGAAATTTGTGAAAAATTGGCAGGAAAAATGTTTTTTACAGTTTTTGACCTTCGCGAGGGGTTTCATCAAATTCAGTTAGATGAAGACTCCTCCAAGTGCTGCTTCTCCAGCCCTTACGGTACATACAGAACAGCTAATGCCCCGGAACTGTTTCTTAGTCTCGTTGAACGAAACTTTGCTGACATTCCAAACACAGTTATATATTTTGAAGATATTAGGTGTATGGGGGAAACTGAAGAGATACATGACCGTGCAGTTCAGCAAGTCGTTGATAGAACCAGGGAAAGGAACATTAAATTCAACGAGGAAAAGTTATTGTACAAGCAACCAGAGGTCAGGTACATAGGCCACAGGTTTTCTACCAAAGAGATGGAAGTTGATCCAGATAGAGTTAAAGCCTTACTCAACCTTGAACCCCCAGCAAACATAAAACAGTTACAACGCGTTATAGGCATGTTCAACTACGTCCGTTGCTTTATTCCCCATATGGCAACGCTGATGGCACCGTTGTGTGAGTTACTTAAAGCAGACATTCAGTGGCAGTGGCTCCCAGCACATAAAGTAGCTTTTGAGACCCTTAAAGTTCATATTTCCTCTGCACCAGTTTTGTCCTCTTTTGACCCCACAAAAGAAACCACACTACAGTGTGACGCTTCACGACATGGGTTAGGGTGCTGTGTGTTCCAAGAAAGTGGGGAGGGTGAAGGTAAATTCAAACTGATAGCAACTGCTTCCCGAGGATTAAGTGACACGGAAAAAAACTATTCTCAATCAGAGAAAGAGTTACTCGCTATACAATTCGCAGTATCCAAATTCCACGACTACATCTATGGGTTTCATGTAAATGTACAGACAGACCACAAACCCCTTGTACACATAATGAAAAAAAATATATATATTGCCAGCATAGGGTCACCGCGTCTCCAGCGGTTACGCCTCAAGCTCTTGAAATACTCGCTAAATGTCTACTATGTTCCTGGAAAAGACCTACACTTTGCAGACATGATGTCACGGTCCCACCTCAGTGACACAACGGATGACCCAGAAATGGTAGAGATGGTCCACTCACTAAGGGTCCACCTGCCGATGAGTGAGGACAAACAGAAACTCTTCATAAAAGAAACTGCAAATGATCCCACACTTACGCTTCTCGCAGAATTCCAGGCACAAGGCTGGCTGCACACAAGTCAGGTTAAAGGGGAGTGTGTACACTATCACAAAATGCTTAGCAACATACATGAAGAAGATGGAATAATCTTCATAGCTCACAAAATCATAGTCCCCAAATCACTTAGGCCACTCGTACTAGGGTGGGTACATGAGGGACATCAGGGAGTAGAGAAAACCAGGGCAAGAGCACGACAGCTCCTCTACTGGCCAGGGTTATCAGACGACGTAGAAAAATGGGTCATGAGGTGTGTCACATGTGAGAAATTTCGAGCCTCCAACTACCGTGAGCCTTTGATTCCTCACGAAATACCAGAACTGCCCTACCTCAAGGTTGGAGCTGATATTCTGGAGTACTCTGGCATGACTTACCTGGTCCTCATAGATTTTTACTCACGCTGGCTCGATATTCGCCAAATGCCCAATAAGAACTCAAAGTCGGTAATCAACGTAATGCAAGATGTGTTCAACACACATGGCTTTCCCAAATACCTAGTCGCCGACAACATGCCATTCCGTCTAAGGTATTACGAAGGAAAAAGGATCAAAATAGCAACTAGTAGCCCTCATTACCACAGATCCAATGGATTGGCAGAGAAAGCGGTTTGAATTAGCAAGAATATTTTGCGTAAAAGTAAGACAGAAGGGTCTGACTATAGGGTTCTCTTGAGAGAATAGAACACCACTCCAGTGACAGGACTCAAGGCATCTCCGGCGCAGATATTGTTTAGCAGGAACATACATACACGCATACCAGTATGTAGGAAGGTACTTCAACCGTTAGTACAAACAGATGTCTGTAAGACACTGTGTGCAAAACAGGCACATGTAAAGGAGTGGCATGACCGAACTGCCAAAAGAGCAGAGACTAGTTATCAACAAGGGGACAGAGTAGTGATCAAAACACAGGTAGATCAACATTGGGAGCCTGAAGTCATAAAAACAAAATGCAAGGAACCTCGGTCATACTGGGTGCAAAGAGACAAGGATGGACGAGTACTTAGGCGAAACACGTGGCATCTCAAGTTGTCTAAAACAAACACAAGGGATAGTCCAGTACCAGAGGAGCTAGATAGGTCTGAGGGTCCAAGTAGCACAGCACCCAACAGGGGTGAAAAACCTGGTGAGACAGTGAAGGAAAGAGACAGTTGGGATGGTTCAGTAGCTGAAGGTTTTAAGGGATTCAAGAATACTGGTACAAAGCAGGTAAACCCCAAGGGCTCAGTATTGACAAACAAAGATGGAATTGAGGGGTATGTCGCAAAAAGTGGTCGGAGGGTTGTAGCCAAAAGACCATTTGAAGTAACATAAAACAACCCAAAGAAAGGGAGGTGTTGTGTGTAGCTAGGTTGGCTACACTGGAAAGAGAGAGAGAGAGTTGTAAGATGATGCGTATGGTTGTAGTTAATGTATTGAGTATACTGTATACGAGTTATTATGAACGAGACCTGTGAATGAAATAAAGACAGTCTTGTCAGTCTTGAAGTGTTTTATACCACAGCCCTGCTTCTGCAACACTTTATTAATCTTTAAAAAAAAAAAAATACCTTTTTATAAAAATCATAAGTGACTACCACAGTTGCATTGGTACTAAATTGTATTCATATTGGTTTACATGAAATTATACCAGATCTCTCTATGTATGTATACAGAATGTCTGGAAACAAATGCATATTAAGCACAACACCCGAATACTGGGCTAAATTGGAGATGAAAATGTTAGTGGCAATATGTTGTACAATTAACATTTTACATGCACAATGTGGCACCGAAGCACTGTAGCTTGTCTCCTCTTGTGCTCTAAAAATATCTTGCTTATCTTGCTACTATTGTTCTTACAAACAATTCAGAATAAATTGAGCACTCAAAAAAAGCCTCGATTAATTTCTATTTTCTGCCAGTATATATCTTTCCGCTAAATATAAACATAAATATTGCCATGTGCGTTTATTTACATAGGGTTGTACAATGATGCATTAGGCTACAATGTTTCAATTAAAAAGAAGTCTACAATATCTACTCAATAAATGCACAAAGGGTGAATATATGCTATAATCAATAATAATCTTAGTTATAAATACCTACGCGTTAACATCTTATAATACTGTTTTGCCCATCGACTCTGATACAACACGCACTATTACCATTACGAATATAGTAAATGCGGGGTATATGTATATTTAAATTTGTAACTCAAAACTGCCACTAAAACACACATGGCACAAACAATTAAAGAATTTAAGTTTCTTTCAGTTTTACTGTCATGGACGACGACGCAGTTAACAGAAACAATGGGTGCAGGTTAAAATTCAGAGCAGCCCAAACATGATTCTATGTTTACTTAACATTACATAAAGAAAAAACCTGGATGTGGAGTGCAAGCAGAGATTTCACCTTGCAGTATCGCCACATTGTGCACGTAAAACATTTTGCCACTTTCATTTTTGTCTCAATTTAGCCCAGGATTCACGTGGCATGCTTATTATGTGTTTGTTTCTGGATAGCTGTATAGAGGATTGATTTTAATTTACACACTGCACTGTAAGAATGTTTTGTTACGTGAAAAAAACGAACTCCAAGGTTTTGTGATAAGTACTTTATTATGCTATTCATTACAAAAACACAAGCTTCTTAAGGCTTATAAAACTTTCTTACAGCATACAAGTGGTTTATGTTTAAGTGAAGCCACTTACAAAAGCAATGGTACAAAATTGGCTACAAAATGCAACTTAGGTCACGACACCACTAATTGCAGATCACCGCAATGTGGACACACACAGAGGTCGTGAGATGCAAAAGAAACAAAGATGGAACAACACATAATCATGAAAAAAATTACAAGCAAAATGTAACAAAACGTTCTCTCTCTTTGATGCAGAAAACTTTCATACAACAGTGATACAAGAATAAAACATTTAAATAAAACTTTAACATGCAAATTAAGCTTACTTAAACCCAATAGGTTTACAAAAATATTACATCAATAAAAAATATTTATAAAATTGATTAATAATTCTTGGACAGCACCAAGCACAGTCAACTACCGATTAATAATAGTATATGGTTTATATTTTATCTTCCTTGCAGTTTAACAGCGATACCTTAATGAAAAAACTAGCCAAAGTAAAGTCTTAATTAAACAAGTCTGAAAAGTAAAAAAAACTAGACCAAACAATTAACCCACAATTTAATAACAAAAGCATCAATTTACATAATGGCATTGCAGCCTTGATTTTAACAATTCAGATTCAATTTAACATACGTAAAACCCAAATTCTAAGAGGATAACGATTTTAAAAGGTACAAGATATTATTATAATTTTAATTTGTATCATGGATTATCCTAAATTTTTAATTGTTTATGGCATTATGCTGATAATCTGGAGTTGACTGCACTTACAAATGTAAAATTCTGAACAGATAGTGCTGTCAGTACACAAATGATTCATTACAACACAAATCCTTTAAGATAAATATTAAAACAACAAACAATATCCTCGTGGCAAGAACTTCAGATCTTCACCAAACTCAGATAAGACTGCTTGATTTCAGCATGAAGAACTACCAATTCCAGGTAGGGTTTGTGTTGATTACACAACACAATTGAAAGTCTTAGAACAGCTGTTCATGGTCACTAAACACTTAAAGACTATGACGTATTTATCATCACATACAGTCAATTACGTAATTACCGGGATGCGAATCCAACAGTTTTTCACAGTTACACAATTAAATGCAGGTACAATGTCTAGTCACACATACTCTACATAAAATACAAAAAAAATACACATAGACCATCAATGAAAGTATTCCTGCTCAGTCGACAATTACAACAAGAACCATGTAAACAACACGTTTATCACAGCCTATAATTTCCAGTACAGAAATTACACTTCATAATTCACCCATATAAAGTGGCTCAAAGAAATTGCACAGACCACAAACTGCAGCAACATGAATCATACTTGTTGTTTATAAAAATATGTGACAATTTCACCACACACATTCTAGGACACTTCCATTCCGAGCTCTGAGTATCTATACCATGTAGCATGGCCAACAGTTGTGTAATTAAAAAATAAATTTATACTGATCCCTGATAATAGAACATTGTGCTGTATCCTCAAATAAACAGAATGGATCCCACTGTGTTTAGAGTAAGGGAGAGGAGGATTAGGCATTTCCCCCCCTTTTTTGTAAGGCAACTAAAAAATAAAAATAGAACAGAAGAAAACTTCACTCAACTCAATATGTATTAAAATTTCCACTCAGCAATGTGAGAGTATGAAGCACAATCAGTAAGAAAAGTCAGTCTGGGTTATATGAACATAAAATCTAACTTATACAATTGGAATTTTTTAATCACCCACCCTCCTCCCATCACAAAACTCATTGCTGGATCTGTGCCTGGTGGGTCATGTTGTCAAAGAGGTTACCTAAAATGTCACTGATAGTAAATGTAAACATTCATAGCATAGGGAACACAAAACCACTGGCATGGGATAAAAATAGCACAACAGATTTATTTTGTGTGCTGTCTGGTCGAAAATCATCTTGTCCAAGATTGAGCTGAGTAACTACGTTGTGTACATGCACAGTCCATCCAGCTGAAAATATTTGATAATGCAACTACAGCTAAAACAACAGCTAAGCCACAAATGTTCCACTAACTTGTCAAATGTTTAAAACTGTTTTTTACGAGTCTGCAGTAAGGGCCTACAGCACAGTTCTGATATCTGATTTTCATTGTATCCTTATTTCTGCAGTAGTATGTACTATACCAAAAATATATAAAGTTTTGGAATTACACTCTGTATTCCGAAATAGAGCAACTAAGACACAGTAATGAAAATAAGAGTGGGTAACAAGGCAATTCATCAAAATTCAGAATAACAAAAATTATTTACATTTGCTAACTAATATGAAATTTAAAAATCTGTGCTGTTCTCTGGTACCCTCCCCATACACCAACTTACTGCAAAATGTACTGTTATTATTCAACTTCTAGTAAAAAACAGGTAGCAAAAATATTACGAAGCTCATGTACAGTTAACAACGTGACTCTTGTGAAAGGCAGACAAAGCTTGAAAGGTTGCAGCTGCTAAAAAACTTTTTCGTCTGCTACTTCTGAAGATTATTTGGCAGGAAGAACAACATACAAAACAATATTCTGTATATTGGGTTCCTGTTGTACTGTTCGAACAACACAAGACAATCCCCTAGTTATTGCAACTAGATCTATTAAAAAAAAAGTAGAAAAAATATGATTATCTACAAGCCAGCTGCTGATAGTTATAACATGTAATGCTAGTTTTGTGTACGTCAAATTCATTTTTTAAGACATACTACGAGGTGAAGAGAAGGGCCAACACAACCGCCATGCCCGAGCTAGGAATCAAACCTCGGACCTCTCACTGTAGACACCAGTGTCTAACCAGCTACATTACGGAGACCAGTAGCACTTTTGATGACTGGCTTGTAAAGAACAATACATATATACTATGAATACAAATAGCACATAATTAATCTTTGGTGAATGAAGATACCACAATTTAATAAGTGTTAAACTGTAATGTGCAATAAAAACCTACTTTAATTTTCGCATATACTGTGATAATTCATGTGTAAAATACCTCCATAACATGTCGGGACATAAGCCACAGGCTTTTACAGACACTTTCACATTCTTTTTTTTATTGCATTGTTTCTAGATGCTGAAAGAATGCATCTCAATTGCAACTTGTGGATATCTTATTTCAAAATAACCTTTTCTTAAGCAATCCTTGAATAAACTTGAGTGCTCACACAGACATAAGGCATAATAGCTTTTTTTTTCATTGGTTTATTTTATAATGCCACAACTCTGTAGTAGGAACATACACCTTATCATTGGTATACACTTTAAGTATAGAACAAATTAGAAAGAGTTCTAGGATATGTATGTTATACACGTATTATGTCAAGAGAAAGTGGTAAAATAATTATCTTAATTTCTTTTAATAATTCAAGAATGTGAGGTACTGGTTGGTAACTTACTCATCTCTACATATGCATAATCGTCCCAAATGCCATAGTAACCAAAATATAAGTAAACATGAGTCTGAAATTAAGACCTTCGCACTATATTTAGGGAAGGCATCATACTTGCGAGTTCTTGAATGTATTTGTTTTCAACTGCACTGCTGTAGAAACGCAGATTTTTTAGATTTTTTAAATTTTCTGGAAAGAGATGCAGGTTCTTGCCTGAAAGTTGACAGACACTTAGGTCGAGATCTTCTAGGGACTTGCACTTTGTCAAGTGGGCGACAGCTTTGTCGGTGAGTCCAGGACAACCTCTTAATGAAAGCTTTCTCAAATTTTTACACCGGGCTATGGACTGAACATCTGCATCAGTAACCCTGTTTTCGGTATACATCAGGCATTCTAGCTGCTTGAGCCTAGGAATCTCTCTAAACGAGTCTTTATTATTTTCAAGTCTGTACCACAAGAACAAGCTTTTCAAGTTTGGGTAGCACCGACATATGTATTTTAAGATTGGTGTATCCAAAAAGTCAGCACAGAACCGGAAAGAAATCCTCTCAAGTTGTGGGAATGGAATGAGAAATAGAGCATCAAATAATGGCATCAATGAAGTCATATCCACAACACAAGATACAAATTCCAAATCCTTGAGAGTTTTGATGTTTGTCAGTGGATCATAATTAATTTCCTCCACAACAGTTTCACTATCATTTTCCAGCGCTAACTTTTCCAGCTTGGTAAACATACCCAGTGTGTCTACCATCTTCTGTGTTACTGGTTGAACGTCGTTGATATTCAAAGTCAACAGCCTATCTTTCAAGTTTTCAAAAATATAGGCATAGTCATTCTCTGGTATCAACTTACCTAAAAACTTTTGAATACGTTTTGCATCAATGAGAAGATGTTCTAGAGAGCTGCAGCCATCAGCAATCTGCTTCAACAAACCATCCTGATAATACAAAAAGTACATCCTTAGTGTCTTCAGGCTTGTGCACTTACTGATTATATTCACTACTTCTACAGCATTCTCTGGTTCAATTGTAATATTGAAGGCTTCTAAATTTGGGAAAGCTTCAAATAAAGCATCCACCTGAGACGATGTTAACGAACTCGAACCAAAACTGATGCACAGTGTACGTACATTGGAGCAATTTTCGAGTATGGCATTGACTAGCCTGACGGATTCTGATGGAGATACTCTGGAGAATGAGCCGTAGATGTGCTTCACCATGGGGCAGTCTATAATAAACTTGACTGTGCCTTCAACTGTACGATGTCCACGATACACAAAATCATCCCACACAGAAAGGTGACGAATCGCCTTGTTCCATGTGCTGCACACAGGAAGGACGTTTCTCAACAGCTCCTCTGCCGTAAAATATTTAAATATCTCCAGCAAAATTTCCAACGGCAGAGCTTGGATGCTGGACATCTAAACACATCAACAAGCCAAACCTTACTGAAATTTCAATGCAAGATCATCAATCTGAAACACAATTATTAATCCACGTGTCTGGTAGCACAAACATACTGAACTGTGCTAATGAAAACATTGTTTAAAAGCTACAAAAAGAAGTCAGTGTAGCAAAAATACTGCTTGCTAGTTGCTTATGGTACGACACAGGTAAATAACCAGTGTGAGTGCCTACAACTCCTCGTTTCACTGTTATACACAAACATGCACATGTAGACACATACAAAATTTGCATGGAAACACACTGATCACGCCATGTGAATATATTTTCTAGGCTTTCTCTTGCAGTCAGCCTAGGAAAATACTTATCAGACCAAACACTATCAAAAAATCTAAAAATTATATGGTTTCTACACCTTTGGTCATCTCTAGAGAATGATGTTACCCCAAGCCACAATAAACTGAGATACACAAGTTTTGGTTTCTAAAATAATTCTTTAAAACATAGGTCACTGCACACCAACACAGCACACTAGGTATATAATTTATAGTACTGAACACAATTAGCCTAAACTTTGCAAGTCATAAATATTACACACTGAATGACATTTAAGACATGTAGTTTGTAAAATTATATACACTTTACTAATTTTCCAAATGGAACAAATTAATATATCACTTGTTATAACAGGTTTCTCGTAACTGTGACAGCTGTGCCCACAAAACATTTTGGCGAAGAAAGATTTCTTCTCTATTTCAAAAATGTTGTTTTAGCTAATTAACTGACAATTTTTATTCCCCCGAGGTAACAGTTAACATAACGTTCACATAATTTCACTTACATTTTACAACGTTGTAAAATATTTTCTTTTGGAAATACACAGGCCCTACTTCTTTAAATTTTACACAAATGAAATCACAAACATTTTCACTATTATTTTTATGCTTCAGAATGAGGTAGAAAGATAATGCCTCTGTAAATTCAATACTGTTTTTCCTACAAAACTTTCACTTGGAAAAATTCTGATAAATAATTTATGCGAGCCAGAATAGACTTAATCTTTAATGTCCTTTTCATATGACTAAGCTCATTAAAATGTATAGCAATTAAAGAGCCAGAAATTATGTTGCAGGTTAATCAGTACTCCAGAAGGGCATCCAGTTGAAGTCTTACATCCAGATATAAGAGGCAAGGATTTCAGGCAATTTTCTAAACAGAAACCATTACTACTTAATGTAAATCTACAGAAAATAGGTATGCTTAACTTAATATTTTAACAAATGTGGCAAATCGAGTGTGTTATCTAGTTTCTGCACTCCAAAATTTGCTTGAGGAATTTCACTACTTTGCGACTTCAGAGTAAAACTGAAGTGTTGCTACATTAATGCAATGTCCACATTTCCAAAAAAACTGTTTTGAGCACAAAACACTCGTGCATAAAAAATAACAAATACGAAGCTTGTTATCTGACCTAAGTTTAATACACAAAGATGTACATTTTGTATGCATTGGTGTTATGCATGTTTTTCCAACAATGCTAAGATTTACAGGATTTCCACGCACAGCACTAAGAGACCTAAACATTTATCTTCTGATGAACACTTCTCTGCTTCACGAAGAACTTCTTTTGTTCAAATGCATGTACGTCAGCTTGGGGCTTTTCACTGTGATCTGCTCTATACAATGGAACTACACAAAGGTAGTAATGAGAGCAATACTGCATACACTGTTTTATTTGTCAGAAGCACTGCTAGTACAATGACAGGAGATATACACTGAACAATATACATATGGACCCCCCAAAACATACACATGCATACCCACACACATGTGTAAACAAACCATAGGTAGGTATCCAGCCAACACTGCAGAAAAAAACCCTCTTGTTGAAGCACTGTTGGTTGTCACAATTACACTGTGAAAAATGTGTAGTGCACTGTATCAAACACGTCTATCACAGAATTACTCATTTCTCCTTCACACAATATCACATTATCACAACAGATTTCCTGATCTCAAACTATCACTTCCAGATTTTATGGGCTATTATGATTTTTCTTATTATACAGAACCATACTTGTTCTGATTCTTAGTACGTAGCATAAAGTGCAAAGAGTTTACAGCATTATTGTATATACATGTGTTCTACCATTCTCTAATGATTGATATCCGTTCACGCCAACAAAGACACAATAAAAGCTGCAATATCTGAATGTGGAGGATGAACAGACTTGGGAGGAATTCATACTCACATTGCCTAGTACACAGGCTGGTCTGTGGTTTGACCTACTCACTTCAAGGGCATGTTTCAGACAACCCTGCTAACCAAAAATCCAGCAGATAAAAGTTTGGCTAAGCAGCTCCAGTACCGAGTCACATGATGGACAAATGTGACAGTGAAGTCCCAGTAACCTTAACACCTTTACGAACTGGAAATTTCCCACATAGTCCTATAAGAATGTGGAGTGTCTCATCCAGCTCAACACGTACACCACCTGCCTGTAGAAAGGCTACGACATATCAGGGTGTCTACCCAGCCCATCCAACAAAATTCAGTGACTTTTTCGGTGACCTATGGGGGACATAATAAAAGTTATTGTGACTTATCTATTTATACCTAATAATCACAGTTGCAAATGACTATTTACAAGAACTATAAAAACAATGATTATACATCTTGTCTTAGTTTTTTTAGCTCTCTCTCAATTTTGAGCAGTTCTTTTTTTCTTCCAATAAGTTCTCTTTTTTTAACTCTTAACATCTTGATATTGAGTGCTGCTGTCTTCAAACAGGTAGCGATTTTGCGACTATACTCTCGAGAGTGTGTGTGTCTATATATATATATATATATATATATACACATATATATATATATATATATATATATAAAAAGTGGTGGCACACGTCAGAGAGCAACATTCGGCTTGTGAGCACTACTTCATAGCACAGTTTGTCTACCCTCATTTCTTTATAAGGCTAAAAGCTTACTCTTCATAGATAACGAGCTCGTAACAGCTAGAGTTACATCTTGTCTTGCCACCGGCAATGATCCCCCCTCTCCAACCTGCATTATACTTTCTCAGCGTGGGAAACAACTTCCAATGCCTTTCCCAGAAACTGTCAAATTCTTCACCCCCTTAGCGAAAAAAATTCCCAGCAACATACAACTTGTAACCCTCCCTTCCTCCAAGCCATTATCAGCTCACTTTCATGAGTATACTAACACCAGTAAAGATAACCTGTTATCAGCACTACATATCAGCATGGCAAGCATCTGAAAAGTAAACACAACTGGGCAACGAGTAAGAACAGCATAAGTGACTAAGTTTGGACTTGTTGACGGAGTTTTTGCATTAACTCGACTCTTGCAGCACACATACAATATCTGGGCATGCCATCGTTAAAAGGGCACAAGTACCGAACACAGTACAGCACAAAGGTTGAACTTGCAGAGAATTCCCAGAAAAGTATGTGCTCATTTTTCAAAGCTACAAATAAATGAGCACAATTTATACATGAGAAAATAAACTGCTCGTTCCTACACGGCGCTCAACTGCCCACTTACAAAATCTGTGACCCTTCTTGTTAAATTCCATGACTTTTTCGTGACTTTCATGACCTTGCTTAAATTCCGTGACTTGTTTGGTGACTTTCGTTACTTCCGTGACCAGTAGACACCCTGCACATTGTATCATCGAGCATTGCCACCGCATGTACGGTAAGTTTGAGCATAACTGACTGCCAGAGATGATCACGTGTGTGTGTGGTTGCAATGTGTAGGGCACCTGACTCTTCAGATAGTCCCGCATCAAGAATTGCATGTATCCATGTGTTCACATTGCATGTGTCTGTCAGGCCCTGATGTATGAACTTGACCTCGTCAGTGAACAGGATGAAGTGAAGTTTGTACACATGTTCCTGCATCCACACACAAAACTACAATAGTGAAACGTGATTCTGGGGCTGCACTGCTCGACAATTTGCAGGGGATAGGAATACAGGTAAACAGCATGCAATATCTGCCACGCCTAAGTTGGTGGAACCCCTGTAGCCATGCAACCACACATATGATGGCACGTGGTGCCTCCATAATCTTGTCCAGTACAACCACATCTTGCTGGCCACACTGACGCTTCTGTGTTTGTCGTGGGCTGACTCCTGTGTTCCATCAACAATGGTGCACGTAGGTGAACGTCGTACAATGCTGTGCTTGGCGAATTAGGTACTACTAGCAATACTTCACTGCTACATAATGCCCACTGCTGTCACCAAATCCGTAATTAACATCTTATCCGCATACATGGCGTCTCTCTTCAACTCATAACACCAACAATGACTGGTCATGCTAGTTTATTGGCTTGCAATAAAGAACTCTTTTTCTAATAGCCTCTCAGAAACGTCCAAATTTTTTAACTTCCTGGGACATGATGATTTTTGTGGGTTCCCATTTCATGAATTAAAAAAAAAAAAAAAAATACACTTGATAGTTTGTAAATACAGTTCACATTTAACATAATACATGATGAAAAGGACAGTATATAATACGTCACAAGCTTTATATGAACACACAAGGATTAAAGGCTCTTAAATATTGAAGACATGGAGCAATTTGCCGCATTTACCAACACCCTCCTTAAAAAAAAGTGTTGATGGACTTGTGAAAATGCTGTAGTGAAAGTTTTCCACCAGTTGTGATAACACTTTGCTTCATGTTTTCTTTTGACATATTTCTGCTTCTTTGAGACAGTAGACGTCATTAAGGCCACACTATTTAGTTCCTACTGATTTTACGATAATTATTTTTTTAAGCTTAAACGAGAGCAGATATAAAAAATCTGGTAGGCAGTTTTGTTTAAAATGATTTTTGTCAAGACAGTTTATTTTTTCAAAGGAAGAAAATTTACGGTTTCGACTAAAAAGTAAACTAACTATGATTTTGTTAATTACATAATTAGCTAAAACCTTACTATTTACTGCCCTGCAAAAAATCAGCCAATATGAAGAAAATGATTCTAAACAAAACTGCCAGACAAATTTGTTATATCTGCTCTCGTTTAGGCGTAAAAAGTTAATATAGCTAACAAAGCAGAAACTAGACACTAATTTATACTGGTATAGTTGTGTTTGTGGTAAAAATGTGATGTGGTGTTATGTTACAGCAGATAGAAGTAAAATGATAAACATCTGACAATCATGCAGTTACATGGATAGTAAGTTGCAAGTGTCGTATCCTATTTCTTCATTCTCAGGGTAATGTATTTCATTTATAAGTGTTAACTTTTATTATCATTAAATGAATATATGTATTGACAAACACTACAAATGTTTTTACTACCACAGATGTTGCAAATAAATACTCAATGTTTATGTTCAATCCAAAGTACTCAACATGACTCACAATTTCCGAATACTGGTAGAAGAATACCAGCACTGAACCAAACTGATTTTAGTCACTACAAATTACAAATTAAATATTTCCAGGTAACAAAATTCTTACATGCCCTTGTAACTCGAATAAGAAAAAATCAATCCTAACTGAAGATAACGAAAGTGCAGGGCCTACCTCTTACAATTTATGCAACAAAAATTAAATGCTACAATGAAATAATTAATTTTAATTATTGTTTTCAAAAGTCATATTTATAGTAACGAAAAGTATATTATAAATGGGTCAACATTTAAGCATCCAGCTCCACTGCCAAGTGCAGGTCAATTGTCAACTTCAAAAAGCAATTTTCCATGTACAGACGTCTAGGAGATTGAATACTGATTTACCGTAGACTTTGACAATGCTGCATTAAATTTGTATACAATGTAGTTGCAATTTTTGAGGTTTTTTTTTTCTGGACAATAATTGTATACCTTCAAATTGTCATAATATTTGTCCCGTTTATATTGCATTTACATGTTATATTTTGAAAATACAGTAATACTAGTAGGGAGGGGGGGAATATATGTTTTTAAAGTCACCAACGTGTAATGAAACTGAAACAAATTCACATAACCTATTTTGTTACAATATATACACAGTATTTACATTTCCGAAATAATACAACCACTCACTCGTCACACATAAATTTTGTTGATAGGAACAATACAGATAATATAAGTAAACACGAACAATCAATCATTCATTTATTGGGTAAGCTGTCATGTTGAGCATTATAGCATGTCATGATGAAAGCTTACTAATATTAATTTTAATGTACTATTCACATATTGTCTGGTGATGAGCATTTTAAACATAACGTCAAATTATATGTTCAATCCTCACATACACATAGAAAAATGAAAAGCAAACAATTTTGCATTATTTGTGAAAGTACATGCAGATTTAGTAAGTCATGAGGGTAGGGTGGGTGTAACAACGTTTGACTGAAACAGTGTAAACAGTAACCCTGGGAGGGAACACCTGAAGATAGACATAACCTGATGATAGATACAACCTGTTTCATGAATATGCAAATCTACCTTACTCCCACTCATTATAACCACCTTTTGTACGTAAACACACATTCCACAAATAAAAACTGACACAAAATTCTTTCAAAACCTAAAGTTTGAAGCTGCCAATCACTTAAAATTAAATTTGTATTCACTTTCATATTCTGAGGTTGGTAGAACTGTAGGGGAGCTGTTGGTCAACTTTGGACGAAACTTACGGTTCTATGTGTTTAAACGTTGTGTTATGACTCTCTTCTTGTATGCTCTTTATGAAACCGGTACATTATTATTTAGAAAACGACACCTGCAGTTTAATCTTTGATATTGATAGCAATGCAGTAGAACATTCAACTTTACTGAGGCAAAATTTGTGGGAGGAAAACAAAATTCAGCATGGGAAGAACATAATAGAGGAGATGTGCTGCTGCAGTGGTTTCTCACAATACAAAGACAACACATTTCGTACTGCATATGAATATGTGCAATAACTTCCCGAACTGTTATATAAAACTACTTGAAAACACTATGGCCTAGAGTGTCATAAACCAGACACATTGCCAGAAGACTACAGCCAAGTACGATATAAAATAGTGAAGTCCTTGACAAAAATTGGAGAAGGAAGGGCTATTGTAAAATCTACCATTCTTCACGTAGGGAGCAATCAGTGCCTGAAGCAACGACGAAAAATTCTCACATTTCCAATTTTAGCTAAGTATGCCTGCCATAAACTTGCCTCTATAAGCTATGTTTCCGCAATTTCCGGAGACAAACTATTTTTCAAGAAGGAACACGCACATTCCTTGAATGTAAATACGTAAGACTGCAAAAATCTTTAGGAACGACCATAAATTACAAAACCAACACACGACAGTAACATAAAAATTCTATATATATAACATGAAAAAAAAAATCTTTTTAATAAACAAATACACAGATCTACATTCACTTTGATGCGTTAGAATTACCATGTAGCAACGCAAAATTACAGTTTTATTTGGTATTTTGTTTTTAAGTTAAATTCAGGTATTTATTGTAATTTATATGTATTTTGGTAATATTCTACCTAAATAATACTATCTTTTAGTGGTCACAGTTTCAGAAAAGGGAGGGGAAAAAACACAGTCACGAGTTATAGCAGTTCAGAAAAGCCTAGAATTCAGTTAGGGTGTAATCAATTATTTTATAGCCAGTTGGCCTTGTGCTTTGTTTCGTGTTCTGCTTTTTCTAGTTAGTTTGTGTGTTGTGTTGCAGTTACTGTGCAATATTTTTTCAACCCGGCTCTATAGAGGTCATTGGCATTGTAATCACGTGACATTATCACAGCCAATAGGAGTGCGGCCTGTGAGTGATGACGTGTGTGGCCCCTTCTAGAGAGGTTTGGTTCCGCCATTTTTAGAACAAACCGAGATGCTGCGGAGTGTTGTCGTGTCATGGGGCTGTAGCCCGGACTTTTTAACTTTTGTGATGTAATTTAAGAATAAACTGCTGGTGCAGTCTATTTGTGGGGCTGTGGCCCAGATTTTAACTTTTGTTATGTAGTGTTGGAATAAAACGAGATGCCGTGGATGATGATAGTGTCACGGGACTGCTGCTCAATTTTATAAAAATGTAGCTTCTCTTTAATTTAATGCAGCATGAGGCAACAATGCGTCCAGTCTATCCTTTCAAATTTTAAATCTTTGCGAATTTGTGTTTTAATACCGACTTTTTCCAGTAAACCAGGTTCACCTTAACAGGAATAAAAGTTTGTACCTTGTAATGTAAATGCATAAATAAACCGGGAAAATTTTTTGGAATTCCAAGTTTCATTTCTGGACGAACAACCTGCAAGGAGAATTTATGTGTAGTATTTGTTACCGCAACAATAAGTAGAGGGTGCTGGAAATATCACGTCTAGAATCCAAACGTCTTACTGCTGTACCAAAAAGTAATGTTTCCCTAATTAATAAAAAGTTGTAAAAGGTTAACCAAAACTATGGTGAGGACAACTACACCTAACATTCAAACAAAAGAAAATACACAAATAAGTTAAGGAAAATAAAATGTACACAATACAGTTGTATTTGTATGCAGCGAAGAATCACACCTCTTAGACTTTCCTCAAAAAAATCTGGAAAAAATATAATCAAAACAAACTATTACGAACATACCACCAAACATAAAAAAATGTGTGCTCAACACACACTTCCTATGTACATTACACTATACACTACACACATTACACACACTATACACACACACTACACACACTATACACACACACTACATACACTACACACACACTACATACACTACGCACACACTACATACACTACGCACACACTACACACACACAACATTGACCTAAATTCTTAGAGGACACACACATGCACACAAACATGAAAATAAACAAGTACAAAGATATATCCATATTACATACATAAATATTAGCAACTTGATGTCTGTTTAATCAAAAGTGAACATAAAATTAATACTAAAAATTATAAATTCTGCTCTGGGTACTTAATTAAACAATGATACGCTCCACAGGTAGCATGCACATGCTGTTTGAAGAAGTTGTTTGGATGCATTTCATGGTAGGATAGCTCAATAGCATTTCATTTGGTATCACCACAGATAAAAGTGAATTGCTGCAATTCTTCAGATGTTACACTGTTAATGTTTAGTTTTAATGCCATTGATCAACACTAATTTTTTTTTGTGTTTGTCAAAGTGTTGTAAAATTTATTTACTCTGGGAATACTGACTGTGCTTAGTTTCGTAGCAGTTTAAAACAGAAATCTGTGTTAACTAAATGGATCTTAATATTTTGTATTAATTCAGGTTCATTAAATTTATGCACAGCATGGATAAAAGTGTTAAGCTGAGAATAATAATTAGAATTTTGTAGCAAATTTTAATTCTTTATTCACTAAAGTAGGATACATTATTATATTACAATATCAGTAATTACTTATTTTAAAATTGGGGCATTGGAAGCAATACTGGTATCTCACGAACATAAATATGAATAATTCTTATGAAAACTCAAAATAGTTTCAAATCCTATTTTTATCAAATCCTAAATGCAAATAGGCTAACTTAAACAGAGTACAATAGGTGAAACTATAGCCTCAAATAACCTACAGAAGATTAAACGAGCTATTCTATCAACGAACAGGAAATAATCAATACCACTGAAAATACACAGTGACAACTATACAAAAACTTCAGGAGCTTATAATATGATAAACACCTATGTACAGCACACAATTAGCACTAAACATATGAGATTCCAGAACAAAATACAGCAGGAATAAGGAATTAAATACCCTTGTTTCTAAAATTGGATTAACCTTTAAAAGTTGCAACCCAATGAATGTAGACTGGATGTTAACATCATTTGTCAAACTTTGAAGCAGCTGTGGGAAGAAGAGAATGAAAACCACAAAATGATAAAGATTTTTTTTTTATTCTATTTATACAAATGGCTACACAGACTCCACTAAGACCCTCTCACCCTGGCTCTAAGTTTTACACGAGACTAAAAGCAGCATATATCATGTTCTATGTCAACGTGGGACAACATATTTCTAGTCGTAGGTAAGACATTTCTTCTTAAGATATGAAAAGTCACTATAACAGTTCCGGAGTTACAGTGTTAAGAGGTGTCATCGACTGGCGCATGGACGGCGTTGCAGCATGTCATGCATAGTCTTTTTTACGCGAAACTGCTTAACTTATTCATATTATGTTTATTTACAAAAAGAATACACACTTTAAACTATGCTTCAATGTTTTAAAAAATTCAGCAAGCTTGTTAGAAACATGATTTTCGGGTCTTTAAAAATGGCTAAAAAAAATTTTTTAGACTGTTTAACTCCGAAAATATTACCTGAATTCATAAAGTTCAAAGCAAGAGGAATGAGTTGGTCTTTATTTCATACCATTAAAAAATAAAACATTGTGGTCACCGCTTAAAGTCCCGTAGGAAAAAGACTACAACGAAAACCTTGCATGCCAGTTTGGTACTCTGTGAATAGAGGCGATTTGCTTCCCGTTAAGCGTGAGACACTAGCTTTTATCGCTACGCTGTTCCCACGCGTCAAAAGTGGAAATTCGACACCAGCGAAGACGCCTATTAAGCACTAGTAGAACTGAACCAACAAATGCTATCACTGTATGGTTTTTGAAATATTAACTTGCAAATACACATATTTACATGAATACGATTAAACTGAAACATCAAGAAATTTTTTTAAACATTTTTCATTACTCTTCAATTTCAGTATGGAATAAAAAAATTTATCATAACAGATTATGTAGAAAAAGACACATTTAAAGAAATTTAATTTAGCAAAGTAAATAATTTCTAATTCAATCAAAGGCCAAAGAAAACACACTGCTACTTGGACCACGCTGTTCAATGTAATTACAAATACCTTCTCAGCAATGGTCTTGACGTGTAAACATAAACAGCTACATGCATACACATCCTTAAGTGTGATAGTCCTTTATAAGACGAGAGCATATATTACAATTGCTTCGGTAATAAAAATAAACCTAATTTTTTTTAACTGAATACTGTTCAAATTGTCCCCAACAAAATTGTCACTGTTTTTAATTTTTTTTGCATGAATGTCACATTGAAAATTGTACTGTTTTGGTGATTTACCATTAACAATTAACTCCATAAAATGGTTCACACTGAAATCAAGGTAAGTGGGCTATATGTCTCATCGACAGCGAGGTCATACGATGACACATGCCACACTGAAAGGAACTGAGAGATGAATCGGTCACGGACTTTAAAGGAATCATTCCAGCATTCGCCAGGAGCGATTTCGGGAAACCATGGAAAACCAAAATTAGGATGGCTTACGATTATTTGACTCGTAGAGATTCAGTTTTAATTTTGTTTGGTGAAGAACTGTTTTTCTGCAACATCACAATAAGCTATGCAAAATGCCTTTTCTATTTTATGGATTTGCGCCGTTGCAAACTGGTATGCGACATCAGTTAATCAATGCTGGTGTAGACAATTTGCTACAGATATGCAAAAATTAAACTAAATGCTGGCCTTGCCAGATGTGAGCAACCAACAAATGATCAAGACATGCCTCCCTGTGATCAGCCTATCAGCCACCTTGAAAATCACCAGAAGAAAAGTAGTGATAAGCAGGATGTCAAACATCTCTTTCCCCATCACTTTTGTGCTACTCTTCGACATTTTATTCTGTCGTTTCAAACATGCTGCGACATATAAGACAATTGAAGTAGTGTAAGAGAGTCTTCAGCACAGCGCAGGAATGTTTTCCTGTCAGTCCAGATTCTGTACAGTGAGAAAGAACCATTTAGTCCCTGCAATTATTACCCACTGTCCTTAACTTGAAAGTATCACACACACACTACCTTCTCAAGTGGGCATAAATCTCAAGCATTCAAAAGATGGCTCACAATCTTATGTACATATTTTATATTTACACATACCTCAACATCTTTCCTTCTTCCTCACTGCAGACTATAAATCTTATGTTTATTTCAATGAGCCTGTCTCGTAATATAATGTTTTAACATTTTGTTTTAATGCAGGTTTAATTAGTTTCATCACACTTTCCTGAACTAGCTTTTCAAGCTGTGATTAAGGAGTATTTTTCACTTCCCAAGCTTTCAACACATAGTTGGATATCTTGCATGTGGTCATTATTGCCAGTGCTGTTTCCCAATTTCATTAAAGCCACTATTTTCACCTTTCTAAAAGCACTTTCTGCAGATCTTAAAATTGCATTTCTAACAGAACTTTATTAACATTCACAAAACCACCTGTACAGAAATGCTTCACATTTGTTTGCAAACAGTGGGTGATCAGCATTTGCAGTAGAATTTAATATTACAAAGGTGAGTCAAATGGAAACCTTAAGAGTGCGTGGTAGATAAATAAATGCTGAAATCATCAATTGACTTGTACGCTTTTATGGAAGCCAATATGGATGAACTACTCAATGACAATCCTAGATAATGGTATTTGCCAACTTTATGAGTAAATATTTATCCAGAATTACTAATTTGTTCGTTACGCGTGATACCTTGCGCAGCAGTTAAATGCATGAGGTTCCGGCGTCAGAAATCGTGCCTCAGAAGTTCGTAACACTGGAAACAATTTTATTTAAAATGTTGGCTGAAACTATTGTCTACGATTGCTATTGTTTAATTTTCGCAAATTGGCTTCAAGAAACCTACAGTTATAGATTAATGCTTTTAGCAATGAATTATGTATCGTGCCCTCTTATTAAATATCTTGCATTACAAAATTCACTGATCAGAAAAAATACAACTTCAAATAATCCCCTTCTTAATTGCTGGACCAAACAATACCTCCAGAAACAAAAATTTTCTCTGCACTGTGTGTAGCCACTCACAAACTTCCTGCTGAGCGCCTTCAGACTTGAAAGACAAGAGACATGCTTCACTATGCTGTACTTTCATAGTGCATTTATTTAACTTTAGTAGGTGTCACCCCTTCAATACTTAAAATGTACTACTACACTGCTGCTAAGTGGTACAGACTTAGAAGTAGAACTTTATTGTCTCGACTATACTGCTGCACCCTTATGTAAACTGATATTCATCTCTACTATTTCCTTTGCTTATACCAAACTACAGGGCAATATAAGGACTGATTTCAACTAATAAAAGTTAAACTTGGCATAACTAAATGCAGCTTAAAATTTAAACTCTGACTGTACACTCAGTATAAATGTTTACATTTTGCCAGACATCTTTTGTTAATCACTAGCCTTGTAAAGTAATCCTGATTTTAGTTTCTCGTGTTTGTAGAACACATTTACAAGGTGGTGGTGTTTGATTAAGAATTAAATACTATGTATTAAATAATTGGTTCATTTTTAAAGTTTGGATAAAGTTAATTTGTGTATCTAGTTTCAAAACAAATTTGTAATTAGTGAGCATTTTAGCAAGTCAAAAACAGTATGTTATGAGTATCAATTATTAATATTTTACTTCACTGTTTGTAAATTGCATTCCATATCATATTTTAAATCACAGACCTAATTACTAACTAGGAAATATAAAGTTGTCATTGTGTGTTATAAATTAAAAGTAGGCATAATATTATACCAAATTGTAAAAAAAATGTGTATTTAGTACTATTATTAAATTAATTATATAGGGAAAAATATTTGGCGATGATCTATACTGCAGGTTTAAAGATGAAACATACAACCCCAAAAGTGGTACTTACAAAAATGTAGTAGGTATAATCTACTCAGCATAATTGATCATTTGATCAGATCTACTCATTCGTTAAATTTTTTGAATGTATTTTTTCGAGCATACAATAAACTCCAACATCTGTATGTTAACGGCCTATTTAAAAATGTGATGAAAACTGCAGAAGTGGTTTACTTCAATATTGTAGACTAAGTTCGGTTAGCGCAGAATATCATTTTGTACTGGTACAACAATAGTCTATGACATTACAATTAAGTACTAGTAATATATACTTTACAAACATGCCAGAGTCAACCACCAAAAAATGATTTTCTTTTGTGTACACATGTGGAAGTCTATGTTGATTTATTATTTACGTGCTCTTTAATGTGTTTCATCTGTTGTTTATCTAACCCACTCTCGAGCAGGGTAGATCGTGAGTAGATCAGGAAAAAGAGATAAAGTTGTGTATTCAGAGATATTAACTGCAGGTAGACTGTACTCACACTGTTTTTCAATGGTTTTAGAGCAACGTTTACTCAATGGAATGCATGACTGCAAGTAGACTACTCGCACAAGATTTTTGAATGGTTTTAGAGTAATGTCTACTCTATGGAGTAGAATAATCGAGTAAGATTTTCTAAACAACTTATGGGGTATCGTTAAAAAAAGATTAAACCAGCAGCAGCTGTCCTATGGAGAGTAAGACAATATGTCACCGCACAAACAATTTTGTATTGCCATCTCACACACATGCTATGTATTTGGGGAGCGTGTAATACAAAACTATTTAACAGTATTGAAGTAATTCAGAATAGGGCTATAAGACACATCAGTGATATTAAAGTTAAAATTACTTTACAGGACATGTATATAGAGCTAAAAATCTTACCTCTGAAACTAATGATTGAAGAACAACATACCACTTTAGCATACAAAATGTTTGGGAAATATGCAAAAAGTAACACGAATTTTCAATTCAATAATAATATCCATACACAAAACACAAGAAATGCACATAATGTGGCAATAAGACCAATGAAAACAACAAAATTTGGTAGTAAAAGCCTAAAGCATAAACTGACAAAACCATATAATAAAATACGACAAGAATTAAAAAGCATAACTAACAATAAAATCTTCAAAAATCGGCTGAGGAAGCATATATGGGAACAATTCAGTAGCATAAGAAAGCCTACACAAAGACAATGAGTCTTGTTTAATCTAGGTTGGTGAATTCCTGTAAACTTTAGTGTAAAATTGTAGCATTTAGTTTCATCTTGTTTAGAAATAAGTACGTAAATTACAAGCACCGTTGTAAGAGTGAATGTAAGAATTGCCATCACTGAAATGTATGTATGTACTGTCCCTACTAATGAGTCAACTCAGATTCACTGGGACCTCAAGAATACTTAAATAAATATATATATATATATAAAAAAAAAAAATGCTCACCTTACTGAACAATTGTAGCTAGTCACACTAAATTACATCATGCAGGTTAACTCCTGCGTTTAGTACAGTGTAAATGCTTGCATCCATTGTAACCTATGCTTTAAACTCAGTTTATGAAACTAACCTCTCGTGGTAAAATCAACCTTAAACTTGTATAGTTTTTTTTTTTTTTTTTTTTTTTAAAGTTTTCATTTGAGTCACTTTCTTGTGCAACTGCTGCAAACACCTTCATTACCAGAGGAAGAATCACAGTCTCTGAAACTTGAGGCTAAAATAATTTTTATACTACACAGACACAGGGAATAGAAATTGATACAGTGTTCATGTATCTTGGCTAATGCTGTAAATTAACTCTACACTTACAATTGTACAAATGTCCAACGTGACAAATACACGAGAGTTGGCTACTATTTTGGTATTCAAAATTGAGAAGTGAATCTTAAGACGTCACATTTGCCATGCAAACCTATCACCCATAGTATGTGGTAATGTTACTGGATGGAAAAAATTATGGATGGTTATCGCACTGATTAATTTAGTTTTGAGTCTAGTGTGGGCAGTCTGTACATAACATTAGTTAAACAGCATCCTGAAACAACCATATTACGGAGAAGAAATACCATAAAATCCAAAGTGTGAGGTTAGAAGCTGATGGGAACAATGGTATTATTCCACACCAGTCACAATATGGCTACCTTTTAAAATTTTACATGCATCGTAAGGTGAGTGTCATGAAAATAAAAGTCTTAAGCAGACCTTGCAGAATTACTCTTTGGAAATCAGTAAATATATAACTGATAAAAAATGTTGTATATTCTGTATTTTGTCCACATATTTGTAGGGAAGGAGGCAGTTGGTGCAGTGGCTGGAGTGCTAAACCTTCCAACGAGGTGATCTGGTTTTAGTTACTATTGTGGTAAACTCAGATTTTTGCACGTGGGAATCACACACAATGATGCTGTTAATTGCCTGGTTTTTCAAGAGATCTCCCATTTCCCAAACCGCTTCTTTTTAGTGCTACTCCACACTTTTACCAGCATTGAAAACCTTGTTACTAAGCTTTGATCAAAATTTCTCCACCCACCCACTCTTCACTGAGTTGCTTATATTTATGACTTCCAATTTTGACTCTTAGTGTCCTGTGCAGTGATCATGTTTAATTTTTAACTGTATTACTTTGAAAATTTTTCCGACCTGCAACTCAGAGCAATAAATTGACTTTCTTTAGCACATTTATAAGAAAACCCAAAATAATGAGACATATAATGACTGAAAATTTTGAATAACACAAACACTGTGGCAAACAACAAAATTAACTGTAGTGGAAACTTTGAATTACAAATTTAAGGATACAAATTTCCTCAAAGTTCACTGTTTTTTTAACCTGCTTAAATACAGTTGATACAAATTTTTAAATACTGTATGGGATTTGTATTGGCCCAAAAATCATAAGACTCGCGAGGGTTGGTTGGAATGAATGCAAATATTACCATTTCTGAAAGGATGCCGCTTCTTTATGTGAGGGTGCTACCACCAATTATTTAATAAATTAACAGATAAAAGAAAAAAATGTGTATGTATGTGCATGTGTGTGTAAATTTGCCATTACTAATGCCTTAGTATTTGTTCGTATAGAAGTTGAGCAACAATTACATAAACACAAACAAAAAAATATATTTAAGTATTTACACATGCTGCTAATTCCAGCTTCTAAATGTATATCCAGACAACAAATGGGTGTTGCAGACTTGTATGGAACATGTTTAAACTCAGTAAAACTTTTAATATCGTAAAATGGGCATGCTCTGCACCAATACGGATATCCTCACAGCACCAAAAATATTAATTCGTACTACAATACATAACTGGAAACCAGATAATAGATGGGTATTATAAAAAATTCATTTGAAATCCACAGGTGATCATTACTACAAATTCATTTACCAATCAGTAAAGAAAAATATTTACGTTGGTGCACAGAATATCCAATATATAGTACACAGTTTTACTAGTCACTGAACTCATGCACTTCCCTTTACATTCCAACAGCAGGAACTAATTCAGACATACATACTTGTACAGGTACAGTTAAAAACAATGTGCAATATCCAAAGAAGGTATCATTTTAGCTAGTTCGTGCAAGTATTTACGTTTCAACCTTCTGCTGTAAATACGGAGTGTTCTGAGTTGTTTCAAGTGTTCTGCAAGCAGATGCAGATTTTTCCCAGAAAGTTTAATATGACTGAGATCAAGTGATTGCAACAACTTGCAATCTGTCAGGTAAACAATAGTTTTGTCAGTACATCTAGAACAATTGCCTAAAAGTAGACGTTTCAAATTATGGCATTTAGCCAAGTGTTGAGTATCATCATCAGACATCACATTTTTAGGATACGACAAACATTCGAGCTGCTCAAGCCTGCTGATCTCTTCAAACGAATCTTTTGTATCTTTATGAAGGATATAGGACACTAGTAAAGATTTCAAGTTTGGGTAGCACAAACATATGTGTCTTATAATAGGCCGGAAACACAGGCCAGATAGTTGAATGCTAAGCTTTTGGAGTAGTGGTAATGGGTTACGGAACAGAGCATCAAATAACGGGTCCAGTGGAATAACTTCCCAAGCACCAGATACAACAGTCAAGCTTTTGAGGGTTCTGATATTGGTCAGTGGCAGGTAGGATACACCTAGTCTCTCTTCTGTACCATTATTCTCCAGTGCTAAATCTTCCAGCTGTGTAAAGGTACCTATAGCATCGACTATCTTCTGTGATACTGGCTGATCATCACTGAGCTACAGACACAATAGTCTATTTTTTAGTTTTTCCAAAATGTAAAGGTAATCTTTCTCTGAAATAACTTTACCAGAAAATCTTGGTTTACATCTAGCATCAATCTGTAGTTGTTCTAAAGAAATGCAGCCATCAGCAATTGGCTTCAATAAACCATCATGGTAACACGTTAAGTGACATTTTCAGCTTCTTCATCCTTGTAGACTTACTGATTATATCCACTACTTCCTTTTCATTCTTAGGCTCAATTGCAAGAGTAAAGGCTTCTAAATTTGAGAAAGATTTAAATAAATTATCAACTTGAGATGCTGAAAATGAACCCCAGCCAAAAGTAATGCAAAATGTGTGCAGATCAGTACAGTTTCTGATCACTGTATCTACTATTTCGTCTGGTTCCCGTGTACACACACTGACGATAGAGGTATGTATGTCCTTCAACATAGGACACTGCCTGATAAAACTGACGACTTCTTTGGCAGTCACACCATGCCGTTCAGAATACACAAAATGTTCCCACAAGGAAGGGTGCTGAACCAGACTTTTCCAAAGAGGGCACACATACTGGACGTTCTCCACCAGCTCCTCTGGTGGTACGTAACTGAATATTTCTAGCAGAACCTCCGGAGGCAGAGCTATGATGCTGGACATCTAAACACAAAATACAACATTGTAAAGCTGTCATTCATTAGACTTCTAATTCATGAAGAACAGCAACATATCTAAAGCTTTCAACAGTTGATAGTGAAAACAAAATGGAGGATATATCAAGAAATACGAAATTATTGCTTACAAAGTAACTGGCTACTAGAGTAGTTCCATGTAATGATATACTGGTCATTTCTAAGGCACGTGTTTTTGTGATACAAAATTAACTGTATATTGTCAAACACTGCCATAAAGATTTATTAATTTAGGTTTCACTAGATCAAACAAGCATTCACAACTGTGGCTTAAACAATAGTTTTAATGACATGCCCCAATCTAGTTTCGTAGTCAGCATTTTCTTCAGTCAAAATGTATAAGGCCCAGTGGTGATGCGTGACCTAATTTGAAAGGCAAGCTACTAATCATATTTGCGACTACCAGTATTTTAGCGTTTAAAAAGAGAGTGAGAGTGGGTGGGGGGGCCTTAAAATTCGGAATATTTTAACTGAAGAGAGAAATAATAAAACCGACTAAAAACCATATTCCTTGGCAACAAGCGTGGCAGCCAGTTTATCAACTGACATAACGGAAATCGTAACGGCTTGTATGGCAGATGTGAAGGTATCAGATATTGCGTCAAAGATTCTTTATCAGGATGCGTGAAGGCAATATGACGGGATACCTGATACCTTAAGATAAAACCAATGAGCCAGTCAGGGGTGGGTCAGATTGTCATGTTACTATCCACAGAATGCAGTGTTGGCAGGGGCATCATTTAGGGGGGTTGAAGGGGGGGGCAAATTTCCCCTCCTGGATTTAGAAGGATATGTGTATAAAATTGGTTGATGTATTTTGTTATTTACATAATACTAACGTAAGCACATAAAATCGAAGTTTTATTACTAAAGTATCTAATTTATACATGCTCAATTGATAAAAAAGATGCCACAAGGTCATGTCACCAAAAAAATCTTGCCCCTCCCCCCAAGAAAAACCTGAAATGATGCCCCTGCGTGTTGGGAAATCACGGCTGGTGATGTGGCCGATTTTCGAGGCCATTGACTGTAGAGTTACGGCATGCGCATTATTATAATCTTAGCTCTCATAAAGCCTTCGTTTAATATCCTGCCATCAACACTGTTGAACGATTTTTGGTTCTATACAAAGAAAAGCATTGGAATGCCAGTTGCCAATAAACTTTAGTAATACTAACTTTGCAAAATTGCATAATTTTCAAAGTTAGTTTTAGTATTACTAAAGACGGTTCGGGATAAAGTGAGCACTCAAAAACTGCTCTGCTAAAAATCTGTTTTCTGCCATTTCGTATCTTTCCGCGTGTAACGGCAAACTATGGGAAATGTCTAACATCTCTAGAAACGGCACTTGATGTTTGCGCAAGTAACATACAGTGTTCATTCAGTAGGAACCTACATAGTTTGATTTAAAAAAATTAATTATATAAAATACACGTAGTATGTCTACTTCGGTTGACATTGTTGTGTGAAAATATGAAAATACACGGAACTATTATGTGTAATTTCGCTGCCAAACATAAAATGTGTAAAGCAACTGTAGTTAACGTAGAATTATATGCTGTAACGGCCAGTGATATATTTCAAATGTTAAAATTTTTAGTGTTCACTTTATCTTGAACAACCTATAAGGCTTGTTTTGGCAACTGGGTTATCAAAATGTTTCATTGTAAAAGTAGCCTACAAAAAAATTGCAGTCAACAATCGATCTCACAAAATTAGTTTAGATATGTTTATGAGAACTGAGCACAAAACACCATTAATGAAATTAATTCTGCAACATTTACAAAAAAATTGAATAAAGAGAAATTTCAAATAAGATAAACATGTCGAATTACACAAATTTCAGGTGTCAGCCTACCTTCTCTGATGAGGTCACAACTTTGCTGAAAAGTAAAAACATTACTGGGAAAAGGTTTAGCCCGTAATCCACTTAGGCCTACACAACACTTGCATCCACATTTCCGTTTCATTCATTTTATGTATCTTGGATTTTAGTCTCGCAAGACCATTTTTATCCCTAGTTTAGATAGCACAGCTAATAATGGTGAATTTAAATGCACAATAACCAAATTAAATAAAAAACGATAATATTCACTTGGCAGTATAACTGTGCAGCGGGGGAACTTGCCAGCATATTGGATTCATGTAGTAAAACCAACTGCCGGTGACCAGAGTTGCCAACTGAAATTTATAGAAAACCACTAACGGCACTGGAATAATAACCGGAGACCTATCTTATCAATAGAAAAGAAAATTTACTAGTATCAGTTTAAACAGTCTTCGCCTCCCAGTTTATCAACGTATAAGTTACAAAACTTGATAGGTAATACATTATCTGAAATCACAGTAACTGGTAACAAAACGAGTGGCAATTCTGTTAGGTTCGGCTATATTCGTATCACTTCGGTGAGAAAGCACTGCAATCGTAGCTTCTAACACAGCGTCACGTAGCCAATCCCCTCCCATGTTCCTTCCACCCGGCCACCCCTCAAACCCCTTCATTCATCAGAATACTATCACGGCAACTTTATCCACTGGAAGCGTTATTGGAAGAGCTTTTAAACACCTTGCTTTGGTTGTTTACGAGTTCTTTTCTTCAGTCTGACAGTGTTGTAAACAGAGCGGAATTCGTAAAAGATAAACTTATTTGCACGAGTCATTGTTAGCTTCTATATAGTAGAGGCAAGGCTACAAGTAAATATTTATTATAGTCAGAGCATCGTCAGGAAGCTGCCTGGGTAAGCACTGCTTGCCTTGCTTACCCTGACGAGATATCATTGATAAGGCCACATTAACAAAAGTAATTTCTGAAGAAAATAATTGAAGTTTACCGCATAGAAAATATTCTAATAAGTACTTGTACATGTTCTATTTTCTTGGACTCTTTTGTGTAAATAATCTGACTTCAATAATTGTATACCTTTGTATTCTATTTAATGACATCATCACATGATAATCTGTAAGGGGCATCATGTGGATACAAGTACCAATGTGACAGTTTAGTTTTTGTATTCTATTTAACATCAGGACAAGTGAAATACGGAGGCCTACATCAAAGTACTGCAATCCTGGAATGTGTTAATATGATAACTCATTTATGGTTTGCTCATAGCCGTTATCTCGACACCACAGCGGATCGCAGTGGTTACAGAACTTTGGTTCAAAATTACAGCATCTATCCCTAAATGTACCATTAATAATAGAACTGGATCACCAGAAGAACCACATTGTTTTATTATTCTGTATGATATACCAAGTGAAATGAATATATGCATTCAGCATGCATAACTAATAGAAACATCAACCAGTATACTAACCTACTGAGATAGTAGGTGAATTGTGTACCTGACAGTCGGCAAACACAAAAATATCTCGCTGCTACAATTTTCCCTCTCTTACAGATAACTGAGCGGAGGGCCTCTCAAGACAAATGAAAATGTTCAGGACACTATGCAGGAAGTAGGGGGAAAGAATGGCCACGGGAAAGCTGAAGTGGTACACTTTACGAATATTTAGCTGAACTGCTTTCACAAATACTGGAGAACTGGCAAATCTGTTCCGAGACCATAGCTGACATTAACTTTAAAATTTACTACTTTCAATCACCTTTAAAGGCTCTGAGTGCTTCACGCTATGAAGTACCTGTAAATTTAGTTCACAAAAATCGCACAATGTAACGTATTGAATTCAGGGGGAAGGTTGCTGAAGAAGCCACTACAAGCACTCAGATGAACGTTTGCAGAGTCACCGCTTAGGCTATTTTTCTAACTACGCTTTGATTTAGCTCAGCTTCATACTTCCCCTTCCCCTGAATCTAAATTTGAAATAACTACAATTAAAAAAATAAAAAAAACCTGTTTGAATTTTATGTAAAAGCAACTTTACAAAATATTTCCTCAAACAGATTCAAAAGTTTGAGGAGAGAGTGTTACATCCTTACCAAAAATTCTTCGTTAATAAGAATCAGCCTCAATTGCTCCAGTGGCTTCAAATTCAGTAAATTTAGTTGACAATTTAGATGGTTTAGACCTGCAGTACAGTTTGCTGAGGAACAATGATATTTTAAAGAAACTGATGAAGTATTGGAATTCTAGTTGCAAATAAGGCAGGATAAGAAAACATAGGCCTAAGGTAGTTTGATGTTAAGTACTATTGCAGTTTTTCCTTATTGACTGAAACTCATCTATTATTATTTCCACAGCTTCACTACTATAGTAGTGAAGCTGTGGAAATAATAATGGCTCTGAAGAAACAAGGTACACTTAAAAAAACATACAACACCCAACACAGGATGCAAGGACAAGTAAGGTAACCTAGCGAAAATCCTAAAAATCACAAAAGCTTGTTTTAAAAATAGATTAGTTGTAGGCAACTGACAGTAAAGAAGCACTTTTTGAGGAAATATGTACTGAATTTCTCCTTTCAGCAAACTACTTCATCTCCACCAGTGCAATAATAAAAAAAAAAAAAAACATATTGGGACAGATTTGAAGAAAAAAGTGCTGAGTTGAGGTCAAAACCTATAGGCCTATTGTAATTTCTATGTAACTAATTTTTTTCTTTTTAATTTTCTTACCTAACAGAACTATTTTTTATAAACCTAGAATTGGTTAAAATTTTACATAATTTATGTTGCTTGCAATGTGTGTAATTTTATATATGCACCAATTATTATTAGTCCTCCCTGTTCACAGACGTAAATATCTTTAAACTGTGCGTGTGTATATATACACACATACACGTACATAGGATGTCCATAAATGACTTTATAATAAGCACACCATGCTAATCCTGTGCTAAATTGCCTGTGCAGTCCAAGAGGGGACTTACTCTGTATTGTATGGACATATTGTGCACGCAAACTGTCATTGTACAACACTTTTCCACCAAAACTTTTGTCTCCAATTTAGCCCCGTAATTGCATGGCATGCTTATTATATGACCGTTTCTGGACATCCTCTGTGTGTGTGTATGCACAAACGTGCATGCATGTGTGTACAGTTAATGCCCGATTGTCAGTGCACCAATTAACCAGTTTCAGGATTATCTCAATTCTGGCGCACAAGAACGGAGGAATACAATTTTAAACGTGACTTTTTCTCGTGTTTACTGTGCAACCCAGACACACACATATTTTATTTTGGGAAAAAGAGTGAGCTGTAGATGAGTAAATGTGGTATTTGTAAGTAAAACTGTATGTCATTACGGTGTTCGAGTGAATTATAATTTCCATTTTGTTTTTAAATTATTATATTGGCAATGGGGCGATTTCGGATTATCCGTTTCCCTATTACCAGTGTGTTTCCCGACATTAACACAAATAATCAGGAGTTTACTGTGTACATGTGTGTATTTACATAATACCATTATTTATTATTTACTTACTTCGAAAATTCATAACGTCATACATATTAAAAATAATTCTTTATAGCAACCTAAATTTTTCACCATTTGGCAAGCCGTTTAAACTAAAGGTAAAAAAAAATGAAAGGCTTCTTAAACAATCATACTGTTCTCAAAAAATATTTAATCCTGTGTAAAATTACATAATCATACCTAAATAATTTTGTTTTATACAGTAATAAAAAGGGATGAAATGAAAATGTAGTTCTACGCAGTCATACCAAATAATATGAAACCCAACCAAGGAATAAACAGAAATTTATTTTCTATGTTCTCTACTATTGTAACTGTCTAATACTATAGGTAGAGGCACAAATATTTTCACGTATTCATCTGGCAGCTACCCGGTGACCACAGCAGACTATTATTGGCTTATAACCATACAAGCAGGTAATATGCAATTTCCCCAAAAGTTACTTCCTAATTTCTGGTTTGCAGTAATCAAAAGTGTGTCAAAACAACTGTCATCTAATTATTACAGAAGTGATAGGCATTCTTGACGTTCAACCTGACCTAGAATCAACATGCGAAATAATTGTGCCTCTAACTACGTGTAAATTATCAAAAGTAATTTAACAAAGATTAAAATAAAAGTTTGCTAGGTTTCAGTACCACACGCCAGGATTTTATTTTGTTATTTTTACACAGGGTGTAAGGAAATCAATAGCCCAAACTTTGTGGGTGATTCCTCATGAAAAATGAAGTAGACATTATAAAGGACACTTCAAGAAAAGTGAATATTAACGGTGAAATAAGCCCTTGAAAATTGAGTTCAAAAATTGTATTTTGTCAAATTATCAAATAAAGTACTAGAGTTAAATTACGATTCCTTGGGTGGTATTAAGGGCTTGGGTGCGAGTTTCTACAGTTCTTGCTAAAATATCTTTTAAAACCCAAACCCGGGCCTATATCGTAAAATCCCTTCGTAACTTTGTTACACATAGTATTATCTTTATACGTTTATTTATATAAATGACTCTGGACTTTACGGTTATCCTAAAAAAATTTATAATCGAAACAAAACTACTCTTCCCAATGCTTTCTTATGGCGCTACATCGCCGGCAGGTGAAAATATTTTTTTGTAGTCGTTGTAGTCATTATTTTGCAAAATCGCTACGTAACTTACTCCGCGTTATAACTGTTAATGTTCATGATTATTTTATAGCATTCCTTGGAGTAGTAAATGAAATATTTTACGAAACATGAAGTTTTTACTGCAAACAAAGGCAGGGATTGTCTAGACGGCACGAATGGCCACGTCCTGGAAGTTCAGCGCTTTCTCAAGATCGCGTGCTGGTCGAACAGGTTCTGTGCAGGATTTAGGTTCTCAGTAACGAAAGACGAGAGAAAAAAAAATGTGGAGTGGAAGGAAGAGAATTTCGAGAAAAAGAAAACTTTGAATCATTGTAAGTAATTTGTATCGCGTTAACGTAAGAAAAAATTGAATGCTTAGGAATTTAAATGAAAAACAATTACGTCTATCACAGTTGAAACTCAGGAATCCCTGAAATATGCATTATAGGGCGGTTATAAAAAGTCACGAGGTTAGTCTAGGAAGGACAAAAAATGTCAGTTTGAGCGCACAAAAAGTAACCAGAGTATGAGGCGTTCTAGTTTTATTTATTTATTTATATAACCTCTCGTATTTCTAGCGCTTACTAGAATGGAGTAGTCATGAATACATCAGAATAGATAGGTTATAACTTGTTACAAATACTTAAAGAAAATTTCAAGACTGACACAAATACATTAAAAAAAAACAAGGCAAATACAAGTTATTATACGTATATATAACTAACAATTTCAAGTTTTCAAAAATACATTAAAATCATTGCAAGTAGTCAGAAAATTTTATAAGTTGGGTGCAAATATTTATTTATTATTAACCTTTAAAAAATTTATATGATCACATTTTTAAAAGAATGACACTTATGCAGCACACTAGGAGACTTCATTTACCACATTGTTTTGTATACGTAGGGGTACGTAATCCATTTACGTTTTTTACTCTCTTCCTTCTTTTTTTGTTGTTATATGTAAATGTTAGTTTTTATTTCAGATTAGTATCAAGTAAATATAGACTACAATTGTACAACTCATGCCCATGCCTTAGCCAGCAAATTGTAATGTATTGCCTCTTTTGCAAGAGCCTTTAGCTCATTGAGGCCAGTGGTTTATAAATAAAAAAACTTACAAGGTTAAAAATAGCGAAGAAACAACACGAAACACGAACACACATACACCCCCTCTCCCTCACACTCGCACAATTATATATATATATATGTATGTGTGTATATATATATATATATATATATATATATATATATATATATATATATATACACATACATACGTACATACATACTGCCCTCGTCGCATTTAGTAAAGTATTTAATATATAACAAATAGTATATATAGTACTACATAATATACGTCAAATTTTATATTAACGTATTTATTATTTTATAAATAATTTAATATTATACAGACGTACTTAAACTATAAGTAACGAGTTAAATATGCATTACGTACTTTTGTCGCATTTAGTTAAAAATTCAAAAGTGTGTGAAATACGTATGCTTAATTTTAATTCCCGTCATATTTAGTTTTTCGCCTGTGTATGTAAAAACATAATATTCCATGTATCAATTTAGGAGCACAAAATATGCAGCGCTTGTTCGCCTATCTCGTGAAGAACCTTTTTTTTGACGACATTTACGGACCTTCCAGTTTTACAAAGCAAGTGATCAGACTCTGCCGTTTTATACCGTGATCAAAACATAGCTAACCTCTGGCGATCGACAAAATCTGGTTACGTGACTGTGCAAACTTACACTAACCTTACTTCGGCAAGTTGTTCTGTATAACCGCCCTATAATGGACGACAATGCACCCCTCCACGCATTCCGTGACAAATGCTATATGGTTCGCATCCCTTGATGTGTTTCTACATCTCGCATCCGTTTTACTATACACTTCATTCGTAATTTGCTTGTTAGACTTTTTTATATTTTGAAGTGTAATTAATGAGGAGAAAAATTGAAGTACAAATACAAATGCCAAGAAAATATTTTTGGTATAAATAGTTACGAAACTGCATAGTTATGTTGTAAAATTTGTCTGCCGGAGAAGCAGAAGGGGTAGTCCACAAACGCCAACGATTTTACTAAACATAATATCTTTGTATTTTGCCTAACTTTTACAAGGTTAAACTTAAGTCATGAGTATTTTTTAAATAATGAGTTCCTGTTGCTACAATACAAAACCATCCATCAATTACAAAAAGCACGCTTAACAATTTGGACCTACCCCTCTTGTCTCTCTGGAACAGAATTGTAGGTTAAATATATGACCAGTGTTTCATTTAACCAAATTAATATTTATTAAATAAAAGTAAATATGACTTGTTTTATATATTCTATACGTAAAACTGCAACAATATTTAAACAACATGAAAATCTTTAATGCAATTTGCCAACTGTATCGTATAAAGTTACAGAACCAAAATAATTCCACAGCAGACAAATTCTTGAACACAACCCTTACAACTAAAGGAATCATTTGTGAAAGGCCGTGGGGATTTGAGGGTACAGATGTTTCCTTGAAAATTTGGAAACGGCCATTACGACAGTTCTTATAATTTAGCTTAACATAACAAAAAGTATGTATATAACGCGTGTAGTGGATATATATATATATATATATATATATATATATATATGACAGGAAAAAACTCTGCTTGAGGTCTGCTAACAGTAACACGAGCAAAGTTTTCGCGAGTAAGTCTAGACAGTTGTATTTCGATGAACTCGTGGTTGCACGGCTAACACTAGACAAATCTATAAACTACAACGAAGTGAAACTCTTTGCATAATGTTCAAAAAGTCGAAGGAAAAAAAAACCAAACTACTATACACACAAGTTTACAAATACCAATGCCGTCGCATTTTATAAACTATTTATCAAGCGTATAAAATATGTAAGGCTTAATTTGAATTTCCTTCTGTCTTGAAATCCTGAATCGTAAGGAGGCTTTTACAAATGACCTGGTGATCGCTCAAACCTGTCGCGTGACTGAGCAGACCCATCTTGCTGTACTCCAGCTCCGGCTGGTTATTTTTATAACCGCAAAAGGACGACAGACAAATAAAGTGGATATTGAGCAACAATACAACGATGGGAGAGAGACAACAGAATGTCTGATTTACTCCTACATTCTTCACAGACACTGGCATACAGTAATTTTAAAAAAATATGTATTTAGGTGTATTACTTTGTAACGAAGTCGTTGCCGATTGAGTTCGATTTGTTAGATTTTACAATGATATATACTTAACATTGGGAAAAAATCCCGTATTGCTATAGGAGCTTAGCCAATTTTTCACGTTAGATCACATTTGTGTACGTTCACTTTGCTTTCTTTATGTTTTACGTTTTATTTTACAGCCACGCCAAAAGTTTTCAGAAATAGTTTATAAAACTGTTTTGGAGGATATTTTATAATTTATGTCGACATTTGAAAACATATGAAGTCTTTTTTGAAAGTAGCATAGGCTACTAAAATTCTGTATGACGTGAATACTCTCAAGGTTAAAAGAGAATCTCTATACTCATATACTGTATGGGATACTAAAATCTACCATTTTGGTAACCTGGATAATCAACATAGGAAATCTCAAAGTGACTATTAATTAAATCGTATAAATGTTCGAGCAGCCAGCAGAATACGACGTTAGCGTATTTAGCAAGTCCAGTGGCGCCGGAGACGTCGGGGCAGCAGGCCCCCACCCCCACCCCCACCAACTAGTTTGTGGGGACAAAGGATGTGTTTTGAACCTTCCCCCAACATTTTTCGGTATGTGAAATTATTATTTCTACAATATAATGCCACTTACTAAATATCTGCCTTATACTCAATATTTCTGTTTGGAAACATCTAAATTGCATAATTTTGTGCCTTGAAATTCAAACTTTTCCGGGGGACAACCCCCAGAAACCCCCTGTATGTACATGTTTATTCATAACATACATGAGTCTTTGCCCCTTCTCTCCACTCAAAGACTGAGCCTGAGCTAGTTGGAGAGTAAAACAATATCCCGTTATTAGACAAGTAGGACACATTAAGGGCTTGTTCCCGATTTTTTTCAGACTGGTGCCAATAACTCAAATATTCTTTAACCAAAAGTTTTGAAAAAAATTGAGTCAATGTGCAAGTGCAATCACACGATGCACAATACTGTGGACACGTTTTTAAAAATAATGTACCATTCGCCAGCAAAAAAAAAAAAAAAAATAATTTCCTTCATTTTTGCTTATTTTCACGACGAAAAACGCGGTACTTTTGGTAATGAAATCTAAAAAACGGTTCAGTATAATTCTACAAAAAAATTCAGCTACAAATTATAACATATAAGTGTCAAAACTGTGCAGCGAAATTTTGATATGAGTATTAGGTAGGAATAAAAAAAAATATTTTCGAAATCACTGCAAAACTCTGTAACAAGGCTTTAATAAATGTTGTGTAACTTATAGTAAAAATACAAATGGCAGATGATTAACAAATATCCTGTCATTACGTATTAGTTATAGTTAACTTTATTTCATGTGAAAAGAGGCACACAGTGGCATCGTAAACCAAAGCGTCTGTAATAAACGGGTGGTAATTTTCTAGCATGTCTATGTCGTAGAGTTATTTAGCGGATTACAGACAGGCATGAAAGAGTACCAATTAACAATAGCTAGGGACAGGTGCTTTTCGCGAATAGATTTTTCCATCAGTTTGTTTCAAAGTCTTACGTATACACCTGTAGCTCTGCTAGCTAGGTAGTTATTGGCTGCTTGTCTTTGTTCAGAGGCGTCACTTATTTGACTGTGCCAATCAGAGAAAGGTTGCTACGACACCACACGTCTGTTATTAGCAGGTAGAACCACAAGACACTGAGAGTTAAAAACATCCAATCATTCTCTACGAAGCAGAGCTGCAGGTGTGCACATAAGACATGTAAACAAGATATTGCAAAATTCTTTTCGCGAAAATCACCGGTCCCTAATCAATAGACCATCAAGATTCTAAAATGCCATAAAGTCTGCAACACTCTTCCATTGGATCATTCCTTCAATTGAGACACTGTTGTTTAAGTGCATTACAATAAACATAAAAAAATGTTTCTTTTGTCTGGCTTAACATAAAGATCTGTATTACGATTACTTGTACAACATTGTTGTATAAAAATCATCGGAACTACACTATTAAAAACTTTGGAATGAAACTAAACAAAAAAAGTAACATAAAGAAATACTGAAATTCATTGTATATTTTATTGAAGATAAAGACTATTTGGCAGGACAAATAGACAACGAATCCGTTCGACACAATTATTTTTCCTTGATACCAAACTTATTCTTAGATATGATGGTGATATTCGGTGACAAATTATCTATTGTTGTCACACACAGAAGAAGCAACATTATCTAAGTTGATTTCGGATGTTAATATTTCGAGGCACCATGCAAAGTAAGAAATGTAGTCCGATCAGCATGGCATGGGCGTTTACATGCAGACGCACGTCTTATAACGCAAAAGGTCAATTTTCAGTCATTCGTGTAAAATAATTGAATATTTAATTGAAAACACAACAGAGAGCATCATGTAGCGTATTATCTGTACAAAAGGTAAACATTGTAACATGTTAAAAATTTTTTGGACGAATAACTAGGTCTGCCGTCGTAAATGAATTTGAAAAATAAAAAATTGCACAGTTCTTTCAAAGATCATGAAACGTGTGTTGTAGTCTGCTGCGTTTGCGCGATAACAATGTCATGTTATCAAAAAATGTTCATGCGTACATATAAAACTCAAATCGTTATACTATATATCCTGATTATGGTTCGTCTAGATATCTCATTTAATAAAGAAATTTTCAGAAGGTCGCCACTGTGTAAATATGAAAGCGGCATGAACACAAATACAGCAATTTTACTCTAACATGTACGCTGCCGAGTCTGCTGAAAATCTTTCTTCAGATATTTGAACTGAACGTGACAAAAAATTTCAAATAGCAGCCATTTTTATGTAATGAACATGATATGAATAAAAACACACAAAAGTCAAGTCACCTTAGTAAGTAGTACTAAATATGTACCAAGTTTGATGAAATTCGGAAAAATATTTTCTTACGTACAGTGTCAAATAACTCGAAAATTATAAAAATGGCTACCATTTTGAAAAAAAAAATAATTGGCACGAACAAATAAAAGTCAAGTCACCTTACCAGGTAGTATGTGTGTACCAAGATTGATTACATTTGGTATAGGCCTACGAGCTCAAAAGTTTTTAGAGGAGACACACACATTCATAGACACACATGCATGAGGTTGATCTCATTTACCTACTTTTCCTTCGAAAAGTAGGCAAAAAAAGTGAAAATAATTATGTTTATTGCAAAAGCTCAGCCAATTTATCTGGCATTACATTTGTATAGGTTTACTTAAATTTTTTATTCTACTTATTTTCATATTAGATTGTATTATTTTACGACTGTTTTGCTAACGGTAAAATACAGTGCAAAGTGTATTTTAACTCAAAGTAAAATATAGAATGTTGATAAGAATGTCCGATGCAGCATGTTTACCCAAGGTATGTTTACTTGATTATTTGTGAACTTTTACCATTTATCTCATCTACCTGCATATCTTGCTAGAATAAACAAATTGTAATTGTGATAAATTACCGCAAATTGATTTTAGTTCCTATATGCATCTGTTTTCAGTGACAGTACAATTACTTCAAAAATGCAGCGGATTTAATCATTGAAGTTTTTCCGCGTATATTCATGTGCGTTCGTGCACGCGGAGTTACACCAAGGAGCATATAAAGAACACACACCCTAAACTTTCGGATGACAGGGTAGCAGGTAGAGAATAGAGATTCTGTTGACAACCAACCCTGCTCAACTTCTGGCTCCCAGCGTCACAAACCAGGCCGGGCAAGTACCGTTACTCCCAGCCCTCAAATCGGCTAGCCTCCACTCCCCTCACTTTTCACAACCATAGTCCTGCATGAAAAGGCTTTCTTTCTCGCTCATGTTCTCTCTCTCCCTCCCTCTGTGCCACTGCCTCTCCCCGCCCACACCATTCTTTCAGTAGACTACTATTTCTCTTTCCCAATACCAATGCCAAACGCCTAGATCCTGCTCCTGTGCCACGCTTGTGCTGCCATCTTCCTAAAAGACGGTAATGATGCGCTCAAGCAAAATACGCTACGTAGTGGCGGACTCGAATACTACAAAACCAGACAGCTCTGTGCGCGGAGAGAGAAACTCGGGCCCAAGCCCGTAAGTATTACCGAGATCTTTAACATTTAATAATTTCAGCCTTCTAACCTTCCTCTTTCTTGAAAATAATAGGGGTTACCTCCCTTGTATCACATAAAATTACGTTGGCATTACATTTTGTGAACATTACATGTTGTCTATTCTGGCAGTACACCGTAAGGAACAAAAAAGTTCATCTTGTCACAAATGCCTAGTAGGCACCGTTTATTAGAAAAATGGACATAACTGTTCTGTGCCTGGTGTGCAGGCAAAAAATGCTACATCCGTTAAGAAATGGTTAAATACCATGCTCTCACGAAAATGCAACCAGTGATGCGGTTGTTGAAGCATGTCGAAAAATGCAGTTTCAGTACGTCATTTGTCGGCAACATTTCTCAGAGAACTCCCGTTTCTCCTGCCCTTTTATTCCGGCAATACTCCCTCGTAGGGTCTCATTCCATTGTCAAAATGCAGAGACAATGGCAGCCTACAGGCCCAAAATCAGAACCCCATCAACCAGTTAGGAGTTATCCCCTACTCAATATTTATTTAATTATTAGCATAAAATCACATACTGATATTCTTTCAGAATGTACCAAAGGATGTTCTGTTATTTATGAAGTTTGCTGATTTATGTCGTCAAAATAATAACATTTTGTATGTTTTGCTAAACCAAATCTGTTGCCAAATTAACAGAGTCGCGCATAGGCAAGTTTTTGTTTTAAGCTTATATAACTGCATTTTTCGACATGCTTCAACAACTGCATCACTGTTTGTATTTTCCTGAGAATATAGTACACATCCATTTCTTAGCGGATGTAGCACTTTTTGCCTACCCACCAGGCACAGAACAGTTACGTCCATTTTTCTGGTAAACGGTGCATACTAGGCATTTGTGACAAGATTACATTTTTTGTCCTTTATGGTGTACTGCCAGAATAGACAACATGTAATGTTCACAAAATGTAATGCCAACGTAATGTTATGTGATATAAGGGAGGCAACCCCTATTATTTTCTAGAAAGAGGAAGGTTAGAAGGCTGAAATTATTGAAAGTTAAAGATCTCAATAATACTTAACACCACCCAAAGAATTGTAATTTAACTCCAAACAGTTTTTGATATTTTGACAAAATATGATTTCCGGAACTCAATTTTCATGAGGAATCCCTCCCGGAGTTTGGGCTATTAACTTCCTTACAACCTGCATATCCACATTTGAACTGGCAATTGAAAATTCTGATACCCTATTACAGAGCATTTGATGTTTGTCCAAAACAGTATTTAAACACTCTAAGGCCCCATTTTGCTTTATTCAACGTGTACTAAATATCATCCCAATTGATTTTAGGTCAGAAGCAAGGGCAGTATTGAGATAACTGTTTATGAACATTCAAATAATAATAGTAATAATAATAATATTAATAACAACAACACACTTACCTACTAAGAGTATGGATTTACACCTCCTTTGCAGCAAACAGGAAATATTACATATATTAATGGTCAAAGTATAACTGAATCTCAGAAGTAAAAGCACTAAAATATTCTTAAGAATAAACAAAAAAGTGAATGAGACATCATAAAGGAATGAGATAAACAAAATTATCAGGTACTAAACTGATGATAATAGGAGATTACAATGGTGCCATGTTAATTTGCTAAAATAATTACTTTAACAATGAATACATTCGTAACAAACATAAATAACCAAACTTTTGCAACAAAATACAACTTGACGACAAACAGGATTAACTTAACAGCAAATGTACAAATAAATGCAAAGAAACTATTTTTTAATTAATTTGTTGCTGAACTTAATTATTAGCATTTATTTGAAAACATATGGCACAAAAGAAAACATTTTTAGAACTAAAAACATTGACCGAACACATCTTTCATACATATATATATATATATACAGGATGTATTTGAAATGAGTTTACAGGTCAACGGGGTGATGTAGACGACGCCGAGACAATTACGTTGATATAGGACACGTAAGGTCGGACACGTCTGGAAATGCCCGAAAAGTGGCTCACAAAATTGAACGTGACGGCACATGCGAACAGCTGCCACGTTGCTCACACAGCAGCAACGGAGTTATTCTCGT
>PNEQ01027237.1:0-33293 GCA_003012365.1 Medauroidea extradentata
CACCCTGGCACCCCAGTATCCAGCCTCTTGTCCCAGAGTCGGCTATATCCTACTTATATCAATGCTTTACCTTTTATATTTTTATTTGAGGTGGTTGGTGTCATACCATTGAATGGGTATACATATTCAACGGTCATACTCACTAAATTCATGGACTTGAAAGAATATTTATTCTAGTTTTTGCAACTCCATGTTGAGTGTTTTTTTTTTTTTTCTTTCCCTAGTTTGACGATAAATGTGTTGCATTGTGATTGAGGAAATGCAATCAGGAATACTAGGAAACATCTGATGTTTTCACCTCCCCTTTGCCTCCCCCCATCATAACAGCATGCCATTCATCTTACAGCTGGTGACCGGTCAAAGTCGAGCGATTTCTCGATGTACCTAAGTGATGAATGCTTATTAATAGCATTCAAAGAACCTTACATGCATTTATACCCAATTTAGGTGTTCCAGAAATTTCGAACCCAGCATTTTTCGGGCATGATATTGCTGACGAATATAAGAAAATGTATAATGTAGTACAGTCCACTTAAATCTTATTTACAGGATATTACTAAATTAATTAATAGGGTTATCATTCACTGCAGGTCACAGAGGCTAGCTATAGGCAGGAAGATTACAGAAATTCCATGACATGCTCTTAGTGGATAGGATGAAGCGCAATACACATGCTATACCGCCCTTAGTGCTCCGTAATTCTAGGCACAGAACGAGCAAAATGCACCCCCTTCCCCCCAGGCGCTTGAACTGCGTTGCGCCCCGTTACAGATAAACAGTTTTTTGCGAAACTATTAGAGTACTATTAACACAGGAATGTTTGTTTACGAAATAAAAATTAATCCCTGACGATGGTGAAATGTTACTTTCGTAACCGCACGCATGCACGAGGACTATTTAGAAATCATGCAACGCTGTCAAAAGGACGGCTTTTTAAGTATACCTTCTCAGTACATGATTATTGTACGTTGAGACATAACTTCCTAACATTCACATATCGTGGTCAGAAGTTAAAAAGAAAAATGAGCTAATCGCAAACAGCTTGGTATAAAATTTCCTTGTTAACTCACTTTTTGAGCATTTTCAAGCTATGTTAACAAATGGGTAGAAAAATCAGTAGCATAGACGTACCGGTCTGTAGGTCAGTTTAGTAGGTGTTCTCATAAAATAAAATATTTTTTACATAATTGCAAAACTAATGAACATGCCCTTAAACTATAGAGTTATCTCACTACCGCTGTTCTGACAAACATATTATGGGCGCAGGTTAAATTACCGAGCAGTCCAAACATTTACTTGACGTAACGTATGTAAAATAATACCTGGATGTAGACAGCGAGAGGGGAAGTTCTCTGTGCAGTGTTGCCACGTTGTACACGTAAAATGTCGTCGTACAACATTTGTCACTTATACTTATTTTCGTCTTCAATTTAGCCGAGGATTCGCGTGGTCTGCTTATTACGCAGCTATTTCTAGACATTCTGTATATTATATGAACGTAAAACACATTTTTCTCTGTTAATAGAGTGGAGTCAGACCAGGGGACTGTCCTGGCTAAGATACTGGAACTTGCCTTCACAATACTGTGTACGAGAACATTGATTGTAATGGCTAGACTCACTCGTCGAGGTTCCCAGCTTCCTAAACCGCAGCTTCTCTGATGTGATGTCTCTCGCTTTGCCGACAACGCAGGCGAGCAAGATTGATAACCGAGTCCATTTGCCCGCGCAAACAACGTCGTTGTATAACAGCCGACATGGCTACCTTGTTACCGCCAGACCACGCCCCTCGCTCGCAGAAGACGCTTTTCTCCGACCCCCCTTCAAGTCTTTTAGTGCTATCACGTCCGGCCCGTCATTTGTTGTTTCCGCTCGCGATTCTCAGCGCGTGGGGAGCGATGAAAAATTGTTTTAACGGAGTATAGGAAGGGGTCGAGAATGGCATAGCGGTGGATAAGGGGAAGGATAGTTCAGAGAGATGAGTTTTAAGACGGATTCAGAACCGCTTTGATTCCTAAACGAGAGCAAACATCTGAAAAATGTTTCATAGTTGTGTTAATAATTGTTTTTACTATATAGTTTAATTTTCTGTGAATAAAAATTTTTACAGACTTAACTAGTTAGTTAATTAATGTAAATTTCCTTAATTGCATAATTAGCTGGAACTATCGTGTCTTTTGTCTTGAAAAATTTAGTTAACATAGTATGTTTTTTTATAAAACTGTGCAATCGTATTTCGACATACGCTCTTGTTTAGGATTTTAAAAATAATCAGTAGTGAAAGCAATGTAAATGATGGATCAAGCCCCTAATCTAGACATGCACGGAAATTGTTTGTTGTAACAAAATATACCAGTAAGAGATACAAGATGGTTGTGAATCCAGCTTAAGGAGCCTCCCTACCTGCGTTTCAAACGCATGGCAGCGAGTTACTGCTATTTTTTTACGAAACTATTTAACGTAAATTATATGTGTATATTTACGATAAGAACACACTTCAAACTGTGTCGCTAGAGTTTAAAAAAAAATTGGCACGTTAATTAGAAGCATCATTTACGAGCCCCTCAAAATGGCCAAAAATGGGTTTTCCAGACTGCCGTGTATGGAAAAATAACACCTCGATTCGAAATATGCAGCTATAGAAACAATCGTTAGATTTTGAACTATGCTGCCTACAAATAAAATATTGTGGTCAGCGCTTAAAACCTCGTAGGAAAATAGTAAAGCACTGCTCGCCAGCTGAGTAGCTTGCGCGGAGAGGCTATAATACATTATATATGTCGGTTAGTGGAACTCGTACCGCACCTGCCTCTCACACAAACGCAGCCTATATAGGCAGGCACCTTAAGAACAAGACAAGGCGTCATTCGGCTGTTGAGAATGATGCCACAACTGTGCCGCGTTGCTTTTCTGCAGTTTACCAGAAATGGGGTTGTTTTGAGTGTAAGAGACACAGAAGCGGCAAGGGTAACACTGGCGCGCGCGCCTAGTGGCTGTACAGCTCTTATGCGCAAAGTCCACAAATAATGCGCTGGTTTTTGTTGTTGTTGCTGTAGACTTGCTAAATTACATTCTGATGAGCTCAGTCATCTTTCACTGCAGCTTTTAGGCCTACAGATTTATTATTGCAGCAATATTTTCTTCCTTTCAAAGCAGAAAATTGTTTTCTTCCAAATTGTACAATTTAGATTTTTATTTTTAATAATTTCCGAAAAAGAAAACTTTTAGTTAAGTATGTTATTATTTGAAAAAAAAAAAAAAAAAAAAACGTAAGTAGGGCTATAAACGACAATCGTTGTCAAAACCAACTATATGACTGCGTATCCTTCCAACCTCCGGTTCATTTATGTAACTAAAAATAGACAACCGTTTGATACAAACGATTAGGGAAGTGCTGAGTGATCATAATTACCCCATTAATGCCGCTGTGTTTACGGACTCAGATGGCTCAAAACAGCAGACTCGAGTAACCCTTTAGACTGCTCGGCAACAAAAAATTCCTATGTATAAAAAATGAAGTTCCCTGTTCACTCACTCACTCACTCGCACACACACACACTTAACAACGCACAGTCCAAACCGCTGGACCTATGGACATGAGATTTTGATAGTTGTTTCCTCTTACGCCGTAGACATCCACTAAGAAAGAATTTTTTTCTAAATTCAAAAATTAAGAGGGTGAAAATCTGTAAAATGTGTTTTTAAACAATCCTCGATAGTCCTTAAACAAATTGAGATATTGTGGAGAGTTTTGCTTCAGAATTAAGCTTACGCATATCCCTAAAGGTAGTTTTTGGATTTTTGAAACTCAGCATCTAAGGACATTAAAAATAATAAAACGTGGTTCCAATTAAACCTCTGTAACTGTTGAACCTGTTGAGATATCGAGATGATTTTTGTTTGTAAATAAAGCTTTCGTAAATACCGGAAATATAATATTTCATGATTGCCAAAATTTGACAACTTAGGGGGTGGAAAGATGTCAAATGTTTCAGAAATCATGTAAAGCACGAAAGACCACAGAAAAATTATTTTTAAGTTACAAAAGGGCGACCATCTTATTGATTGTAAGGGGGGAAGGCCAAGATCATAATATATGTTTATGTCAACAGGATCGGATATAGTCTGTGTAAAATTTTGTGGCCACTGGCATATTTCGACACATGAAACTGCGTTAATTACGAAATTTATCAAACTGCAAATAGTTTGCTATACTTTTATAAAAAAAAAAAAACTAAGCACGTTTACGGGCCAATATATACATATCTCATTTCTTAATAATTCTGACGTTCTATTTTCGCGTCTTTGGTTCGAACACTGGTAAGATGTTTAGGGTTCGAATCCCATGTAAATCAAGGCGACGGGGAACTGATGTATGACATAATATACGCACATATTAGTGACTGGTAGAAGAGTTGATATCCTATTTGAAGTATGAAAATTTAAGGGTAGCTTTCGCTTGCGGCGTAGGTACCCACTAAGAGGTGAAAAGGAGTAAAAAGTATTTTTCCCGATATCATCGATATCTCATACATCTGGTGAGGTATTTTTATGTTTTGGGAGGGGGTGGGAAGTCGGAAAATATGTTTTCAATGTCTTCAATATCTCACTAACACGGTAAACTATCGTTATAATTTTTCCTTCAAAAATTCCGCGCGGGCAATGTCGCGGCCAGGCAGCTAGTAAATTTACATTTGCACTCAGTAAGTCTCAACTTGTAGACATTTCTTATCACAACGTTCTTGGCCATTAAAATATTATGATATATTATCCAGGGTAAGTCAGAACACAGTGCTAATTGTTTGGCGATAGATTATGAAAAAACTGATAAAATACTAAAAAAAATTACCGGAAGTAAATTACAGATAGAGAAATGCTACCCTAAATATCAACTACAAATTTTAAATTATTTTTAATGTTAAAGAAAATACACCTTGACATTAAACATTTACAGTCAAAACAATAATACCAAATAGTGTTGTATTATTAAGAAATTAAATTTTACCATTTATTTTAACGATTGCAATACTACCGCATTATTCACTTAACGGACAGATTGTAAACGCATTTTCAACTTTTTCATAAGCTATCACCAAGAAAATGGACACTCCCCACCCTATAACTTACCCAGATTACTTATGATGTTTCCATAATAGGCACGTAAACGCCAAAATTGTACTGTTTTATGTGCTTGCCCCTGTTATAAACTAACTCGGTCACTTACTCTAAAAAAAAGATACTAGTGAATTTAATCGACCAAATTTGGCAGGTTGTTTCTTACCGTTATGTCAAATAAAATTTAAGTTAAATTGTTCCCTTAAGTGACGTAATAAAGGAGGCAAGCAGACTCAAAACACGTCGTACTAAAATTCCTCAAGTTTGAATTGATGTCGTGGACTATAGAACACTGTACCCAACTGTACAACCGGACGACTTTGATAAAAACTGATACAGCCACAACCCTCTTTCAGAATATTATCATCATTAACATACTGCGAAAAAAAGTACATATATTTTGTAATGATGTAAACTATTTCTCAGCATTTTTTAAAATGTATTTTGTGCATTTTATTTCTAGATACTTTAGGAAGTACATACCGAAAATATTTTTTATCAGCCAGAATGTTAGAATGATTACTATTATTGTTCATAACCATACATACAGAATGTAATATAGTAACAAATACTTTGATAATTAACTTAGTTACTAAGCTAATACTTCAGTCATTTCACTCACAGAAATCTCTATAATAAAATCAAGTATTAATAATGGTTTTTACATAACTACTTCATAGTTTAAACAACCACAGTAATTATTCAGACGACATTCCTTATATTGTTAAAAGAATACCTACCAAAAGTGATTTCTGACGCATTTAGAATAGAAACTAACAATAGGTACGAATTGTTGTGATTAAAAAGTAAATTCTAGGAAACTGTACCGGCCTACAGCATCACAAAATATATTAGTTCTTGTATCGAACAAAACTGTTATCCTGCTTCTCTATTATCTGTCGCGGTGATAGTACCGGTTTTTAGTTGCAAATATAAGTTGCGTAGTCAGTTGAATAGCTGCATGTACCTTCATTTATACTAGTACGTTTGATGCTCATTAGTTACCTATCGGGCTGGTCGCTTCTTTTTAGATGTAACTTCAAAATGTTTGGAAAACATTTCACCTGAGAATGTTATGACACGAAGACATTTTATTTAAACATGCTGTACACTAAGTATTTCAAACAAGTCGCTTACAGCTACGTGTTAAACATTTAGTGTTTTATTTCAAATATTAAATTTTTTACTTAAAGCTGGATTTTTGGTGGGCCATATCTTCGTCAAAGTTCACTTGCCGTAATACGAAAAACGTGGCACTTTGCAAGGAAAAACATTTCGGCGTTTGTCAGTAAAATTAACTATATGGGACTTACCTTATTTTTACTTTTGGAACTAAAAATGTTTCAATATAGACACTTCATAAAGTACAGCAAATAATTATTTTTGTTCGTATAGAATTATTTTATTTCCGTGTGTTGTGTGCGTTTTTTTTTCATGCTTAAGTAGCTCCATAAATTAATAAAAAAGTTAAATATTTACACTTTCTCATGTTATCATGCAATCATTGTTTATTGAGTGTAAACGTCGTTAGAAATAATGCGAACCAATTAAACTGTATTCGGTGCAACTATAAAATATGGATTTTTTTGTAACAGCCCGGTGTTTTTATAATTGGCGGGGAGTCGTGACCTTGAATTTCAGCAGTTCTTCTACGTAGAGTAAGGTTAATCCTACCACAGGTTATAGAAAGAACATGTTGAAAGTTTGTCACAGGGACAATTTCTGCCGCTTGAGCGTTGGTACCGGTAATGGGTGCAAAGTGACCAATCAGAGAGCTTTCCTGAATTTTAAGTTGCATAATGTTGATAATTTAAAACGCGAAATTGGTATATTTTCACTTTAAAGTTAAGTTAAATGATTGTGTCATTTCCAAGCCTATTTAAATGTAATTTTACTGCGGTTTCGTATTTTTCTGGTCCCTTAGCGATAACACCGAATCTAGCTACAGGAATATTTCCTGTCCGAAAATCTCCCATAAGAAAACACGTTTTCTTTCTCACCTTTAGTACAATTAACCTCAGCTGAAGTGATGAAAGAAAACAGCATCGTCAGCAGTTTGGGTAGACAGCCCCTACCCTTCTCTAACAAACGGTCCGACGTCTGTCCGTGACGTGCGTCAGAAGGCTTCGTATCGAACATCTTCGCCCACCCCTGAGGTCGGCCCCTCCCCACTCTATGTCGCGGAGGTCGGCGATATGGCTCGATGCGACACGCTCGCCGGACAAACTGAATACCACCACTCCGACAGCAGAGAGAGCCATCTCGTCCGTATCTCGTAATGTTATTTGTCATACGGTAAAGGACAGTTTCTTTTCATTTCCGTAACCCCTACTTCGCTTCTCCTTAACGATTGCCCTTCCCCTCCCTCCAACCATTGCAGACGACCGACTTTTGTCATAGAGCCTTCTGTTGACGCATTAAGGAGGCGGACGACCTTGATGGGAGACTCGTGTCTGGTGGAACGAGACAGTTCTGTATGTCGGCACGCCGACCACTATTACAGAACATTACTCTCGGTCCAGATAAATGATCCAAAGATATGAGGTTGCGAGGGCTAAGGTTGACACGTTGACTCTACTGATACAACGCATAAATATTTCTCCAAGAGCATCATATTGATAAACTAGAAACTAACAGACCAAGGAAGCTAGGAATGCCTGAAAGCATCAAACATACAAGTAATTCTGAAATAGGAATAGCCTATAAGTGGCTCGCGACAAAGTGAGGACTTGTGATGGTTATCGTGTGTAGAGTATCAATTAAAAATTATTTTATATTTTGACTTCAAACGTTTACTTTTGAATGCAATACAATCAATTCACTTTGATTGTTACTTCGTTAGTTTTGTTTACATTAAAAATTGGACGGAAAAAATAACAACAAATTATCTGAGAAAAATAATGTAACCGGTATGTCAAAAGTGCTCACTTTATCTCGCCAACCTATATAGTCGATACAAAATAAAAAAATAAAAAATAAAAAAAAACTTTATTAAAATTGCATAAGAACTTAAGTACGAACATTGCGTTAATCATTAGAGACGTGAACTTTTCGCGAAAAGAAATTTGCCTCACTTTGTGTCAGTGACTTGTGTGCACGTCTGCAGACTTGCTTCACGGTCAGAGATTGGATGTTTTGACATTCGTGTGTCGTGGGGTCTTACACGCAAATCACAGACGTGTGGTGTTACAGTAACCTTATTGTGATTGGTACAGTCAAATGAGAAACGTCACAGTTTTAAAGGCACGCTGCCAATATCTATGAAGCAGAACTGCAGACGTGCACATAAGGCACTGGAACAAAGTGGGGCAAAATTCTTTTCGCGAAAAGTTCATGTCTCTATTAATCATAGACAAAAACAAATATGACAAATCAAAGACAAAGGCACAGAGTCACATAAAAGACAACACAATGCAATATGACACAGGTACTAACTAACAGCAGCTCCCTTCGACGAAAACAAATATGATCTTTGTGCTCTGTATTTGTCTTTGTCTGCTTTTGACATTTCTTTTTATTTTTTTATTAACTGCTGGCTATATTCCTACTTCGCAATTACTTATAGGAATGGGGATATTTCGCGAAATCAATGACCCCCACATTAGAATCCATTGTCCTGTGCATACTCAAGCCTCGTCTATTCGTTCATTGTCTGCTGTTCCACTGAGTAGTATCTAGTGGACAAATGGACAAATTGAGTATGCATAGGATATTTGATTATAACATGCAGGTCACTCAATTCGCGAAATTTTCCTGTCCCTATACTTATATGTTTGTTGGCTACAGGCATTCCTGATTTCCTTGGTTTGATTCTTCTTGTTGCTTATTTTCTTGTGCACTGTTATTACTGTGCGTTCTCTGAAACTCATCACAGTCGTTAGCAATGGCGCCGAGACGATTTAATTACGTCTAATGCTGGTCAGTTGGTCCCGATTTTAACATGTCTCAGCGATAATACTGTACGCTCGTCGCCCGAAGCTTAAATAATATACTAGATCGCCTAAAACTCCTAAGCTGGTTTAGGTAAGGTTAATTCTACTACAGGTTAGAAAGAAAATACGTTTTCTTATGGGAGAGCTTGGCACAGGGAAAATTTCTGCCACTAGTTTCGCTTCAATCGCTAAGAGACCAGATAAATACGGAACCGTAGTAAAATTCAATTTAAATAAACGTGGAAATTATATTTGTCATTTAATTTAATTTTAAAGTGTAAAAGAAACCAATTTCGCGTTTTAAATTATCAACTAAATGTAACTTAAAATTCAGGAAAGCTCTGTGATTGGTCAGTCTGGTTCATTAGCGATACCAGCGCTCAAGTGGCAGAAATTTTCCCTGTGCCAAACTTATAACATTGATCTTTCTAACCTGGAGTAGAATTAACCTTAGTTTAGGGGACATTGCTGTGTCTCCTTACCTGCAAGAATTCTCGTCACGGATGATGGGCCCTGGTCTTAGGCCGGCGTGCATTGTGGCCAGGTCTGGCGGGCAGCGAGGCGATGGTCGCCGTCAACGTCTCCTGCGGGACCGTCAGCGGGATCGAGAATCAGCTGCAGCCTGTCTTCATTAAATTCGGCTAACGGCTGCGAGTGCAAGGCGGTTGCCAGGCCTCCCTAGAAGTGACGTCACAGTTCGCAAGTTGTGATTAGCTCCCTCTATTCTGAACATTTGTGGCGCCCTCACGGCGGAAGACGGCGAGTTTACAAACTAGTAAATTTAAAGGACGAGCGCGTGCACAAGTTTAAAGACTTAGAATTAACTGGACACTTTTAAAAGTAAAACTAATATTTACCCTTCCCAAAAGTTAAAGTGTTTCATATAGGGAGAGAGTAAAGGGCAATCTACGGTTATAAAAACCGGCGCAGAGCTCAAATCGGGGAGATCTGGCTCTCGTCGGGGAAGGAGATGTTTCTACGTAAAAGTATCATTAAATTTGGTCATTCAGGCAGAACAATTACGTGCGAAGGCACAACATTATGTGAAATTGAAGTGAAGGTAGCACAGTTAGTTTTTTTATAAATACAGTATTTGTAAATGAAATGGTCCTTCAGACAATGTTGTTAGTAATCATATAAATGAAGATGTGGAAATAAGAAATGTAACATATAATCATGTTTGTTGGAAATGACATCATATGTATTAAAAGAAACATAATATATTTTGAGAAACTCGTATTTTGAATATTAAAAATATATTTTTTATGAAATTTCTCGTTATATATATATATATATATATATATATATATATATATATATGTATGTATGTATGTATACGTGTATACATTGGGTAGTGTGCTCTATCTCTCTGTAATATAGCCAGAACACCCATTGGCCATTACTTTTTTATTTATTTAGTATTGCTTTGCTGAATAAATATACATACGTTTCTTATAGTACATTTCAATTGTTCCCACTGGTGTTTAGCGGTGCTATCGAGCTCTAATGGTACAGCGCAGATAAAAAAAAAAGCTTCAACTTGTCATACACCCCCACTGCAGAATTTTTTTCAATATCACAATACAGAAACTGACATGCCGGTTGTTGAACAGTTAAACAGCTTCATCAATTTGAACTATTTCGGTGTTGAACTGGCTACATAACACGGGAACAATCCGATGAAATTACACAATTTTATGTTGTTCAACTATCAGCGCTGTTTCGTCTGTGGTATTAATAGCAATGTGGAGCATACGCCAAAAAATTCGCAATATAATCTATTGATCAACTAGATACAGTATAACAATCGATCTAGCCAGCGTAGGCCTAATGTGTGATATAGATGTTCACCAGATACAGAATTAGTTTGCTATTAGAGTTGTAAAATACCAGAAGAGTACAATTCCGGAAAGAAAATCAATGTAAAGTTTTCACAGATCCACAACTAAAGTACTGGGTGAGGATTTAAAGCATAGGTTGTCTGGGTGAACATGTTTTGCGCATTCGAGACCCAAAAGTGCGGAAGCTATAAGGATGACACAGCATGCGCATCACACCTCACCCTAGCCTCTGGGCATAAGTCATTAATTTATTTTATTTATATTTATTTATTTATACACGATCAAAATTCAGCACAACAATTTGTCGTGTGTAAACAGATTCACTAACGAAATACGTACTTACAGAGGAAAAAAAACATTACAATAATAATAATAAAAATTATTAGAAGGACTCACTTAAATATTAGTTTACATACATATTAAATATTTAAACACAAAATGATAAATACACAGAAAAAAATACTCGCAATCACATATTACTTTCAGCCACTGTAATAGTTATTTTCTTGGTTATATTATGTAAGTTGTATATGTTGTCTGTCAAACAACCTTCTACAGTTTTGACGATTTTGGCCTGTGAACAATATATGTCTATATGTATATATATATATATATATATTTAAAAATGCTAAGAAACTTAACAACAAGCCTGTATGAGACTTTCAGTGTTGACCCTATCATATTTTATAACAAAGGTACAACTATACACGCCTATACTTTTTACAAACCTTTTGAACCGATATATATATATATATATATATATATATATATATATATATATATATATATATACACCTAAAAAGGACAGCTAACCTCCCATTTTCGGCAGCTAGAAAATGTGCTTCAACAAGTAGTCCCGAACTTGAAATGGTTATACACACGTGTGACGCACTTTAAGGACGTTGGATCCGTAATAATTCAAAATTTTATATTTGTGCCAAACACTGTGCAACCTTTACATACCGGATAAAATGTCATTTACCAAAATAAAAAAATAGGAGGTCCTATAATTTTAGCATGTTCACCTATCAGAGTCACAACATAGCAGTTGCGGTGTAGCCAAAATAATAAAAAATAATTAACTTGCAGAAACAAGATAATTCATATTGGTACTTAATTATGTGAGGTACATCAAGACCCTTTCGGAAATACAAAGCGATACATTTTTGTATTTTTAAAAAAATTTATGAAAATGAGTACGTTTTTGCATAACTTATAATGTTTACTACTACTCAAATTTTCTAAACTAACATTTGTGAAACATGTCATTTTCAATTAATTCGTTTTTTTTTTTATTTTGGCTACAACGCAATAGCCATTTTGTGACTTTGATGAGTGATTATCCCAAAAAAATATGAACCCTAATTTTTTTGGGAGAAAATTACGTGTTATGTGCAAAAGTTGAACAGTGTTTGGCACAAATATTTATTTAAAAAAAAAATTATGTTTTAGTGGTCCAACGCACTTAAAGGGTGTTCAAGGGCAATAAAATCATAATTTTATATTTTTATGAAATAGTGCTAGTTTTGCAGACGATACTTGTGAGTACAGTTTCCTCTTATGAAACAATTTTAGCTCTCATAGTTTTCTCGTAACGGTGTGTCAAAGACAAAATTTGCATGTTACGTTGCCATGCAAGTAGTAAAAACCAATTGACTTACTTAAATGAAATAATTCACGGTAAACTAGCTCTCCATGAGCTACGCAACAAAGAATTTAGAAGGCCACGTGTAATATTAGTAACTTTTTAAAAAAAATCGTGAAAGTATAAGACATTCTTAAAAATTCAGCAATTTTTTAAAATACAAAAAATAGTTAACTGGAAGTTTTTGAAATACTTTGTTACATAGCCCATGGCTTGGCATTTCACTGTGAATTATTTCGTTTAAGTAAGTCAAGTGGTTTTTACTATTTGCAAGGCAGCATAACATACAAACTTTGACATTGACGCACCGTTATGAGAAAACAATGAAAGCTAAAATTATTTCGTAAGAAGAAACTATACTAACAAGTATCGACTACAAACTAACATGATTTCATACAAATATAAAATTACTCATTTATCGCACTTGCACTGTTAAAAATTTCCGTGAATTTACGGACAATCTTACGGAAACGTCTGTTTAATTAACGGAAACATTATTTTGTAACACAGCTATACATAATTATGTTTCGTTAATTAAACATATGTCAAACTGCGAGAAGAAACAAAATAAATAACCGAACGCATTATTGCGCCTGCATCCTAAAGAAGTTACATAAATATGCGAATTTCCATAAGTGGAGCTAGTTGCCTTCCGTAAATTAACGGACACTTCTGGAGAATTTTTTACCAGCACTTCTCCGTAAAACAACGAAAATAAATTTTAACAGTGCCACCTAATGTTAGTGACAGTTTTTAGCAACTGTTATTTAGTAATTCTTAGTAACATACTAAAAATCCCACTGGCATTCGGTACCACTTGTAATACTCTCATGTACACCGTTATAAATTTTAACGGAAATGTACCGTTAATAAACGGAAATAGTGTCCGTAAAAGTAAAATACGGAAATGTCTATAGTAAATATACACTACGGAATCATACGTAATATGTCCATAAGTCTGCTGCGGACACTTACACGGAAAAAATCGAAAATGTATGGGTTAGGTAGCTGTAAATATCACGGATATATTTTAATAACACCACCGGTAAATCTACAAATCTGTAGAAATGCAAATGTAGCTTTACAGACATGTAAGTATGGCTCAGTTCCGTGTGACGAAACTGTTTTACAGAAACTTCTTCTGTATTAGGAAATAAGTTTCCGTGAATTCACGGAGGTATCTAGAGAAAATTTTACCGGAAATTCCGTAAATCGACGGAGAAAATTTTTTACAGTGTGAACACCCTTAAATGCCGTTCCTAAACATACATCATTCATGTGCGATGAACAGCTTTCGATTAATCTTCTAACGGCCGAATGTCTGCACACCGTTCAGCGGGCTGGCTGGCGCTCGAACTGCGTGCAGCGTGTTCGAAGATACGTTTTTTCTCAGAGACCAGTAAACTTGCGTCCACGACGCTTATCTACGAATATAAAACACACTTCAGACTACTTGTGAATGCGACTTTCAAGACACCACGCACTTTGGAAGCATTATTTTAAAGGCCTCAAATTTGACTAAATTCGGCTTTTTCACGCGGTTGTTTCTCAAGATACATGTAACGGATCTGTCCGGAACTGAGGTCTACAAGTAGACTGGACTTTGCTACAGTGACGCCTTCAATAAAATGACAGGATCACTGCGTAGTGTCCCACAGTAAAAACGTTACGGTGGAAACAATGCGCGCGCGTTTACGACTTTGGTCGAAGAGGCGATATCACAATACATGTGCCGGCTGACGTGGCCCGTAATGCCTCAGCGATTTTCACCTCACACACCCAAACATACCCTTCACCAGGCGGCCGCCTTAAGCGGAAAGTTATTTTACTGGTGAGACGCTAGTTTTACGAAAACAAACACAGGCAGAAAGCTTAGTTACAAAGAAAGTAGCACGACATACAAGAACAGTAATGTAAGAATGAAGACAAAGGCATGCTGTGAAGTGGATTACTTTTAAAAGTAAGTGTGCAGTGCCGAAGGATATGTGATGTTGTGGTTCTTAGACCATACAACCGGTCAACTCACATTTTCAACTGTCATGATTAAAGACGGGCCAATCTCGCGTTATCATCTGACATTGTAATCCAAGTTACTACGTTCTCGTCTGACTTCTCCTATTGGCCGGCAGTACGTACGCACGGCTGAAGAACTTTCCCAAACCAATGATATGTCAACTTTAAAATGCGCACTAACTTGTAATGCGGGCACACAAGGATGAGAAGGCCCAGAGAAAATAACTCCACGCCACAGAATATTTCAGAATACAGAAGTGAAATAGCCGGTAGAGCAACGAACTCAGTCACACACGCCAGCAAGAAGGCTTCCCTGGCCAGCGACATGACGGAAACACATACCGCCAATCAGCGTACGGCGGCTGCCCAGCTAGACCATTAGGAAACCTGCCATAGAATGCAGGATCCAAACATACACGGGGTTGGTATCAACAACCTTGGGCAACCAATAAGCGGCGAAGTTCGCCGTATCAAACGAGCCGCCACGTCATTTCACGTCTGTGTTACTATGTAGTCTGTGGCCACGGTGTGTGTTCGGGTGAGTACAGACCAATGAATTCTAGTCTGTCATTAAATAATAATGCAAAATGTTATGTCTTTATACGTTAATCACAATGAGTGCAGAACTCAGCTATATTCATGCTGCCCTGGTAACTTCAAGGCCAAGCCGTTTTAACTCTACAGCGCAACGAATTTTTTTCTGTTTAACAGTTTTGCTAGATGAGCTCTTTTTAAAATTTACTTTAAATTAAATGCTATATTATGAATAAAATCGTTAGTAGCTTAATCGCATTTAAGTGCTTAGTTAATACAAAAGCCATTTTTGTATGAGTAAATGAATAATTTTAGCAAGGTGCGCCATCGTTATGGCATTCCGTCTACACAGTAAGAAATGTCGGTTGCAACTGGACAAACGAGGCGTAAATAGTTACGTTATGGTACCAAATATTAAAATATCCTGTTTGATTCCTCACCTCATAGCTATACTGAATATGACTAAGAGTCAAGTTTAATTACAACAGTAAAGACAAATTAGTTATTCAGAACGCGTGAATGAGTGAAAATTAATAATAATAGCTATTCAAGAGTTCGGAAATTAAGCTACAGTAAGTTATTCCACAAAGCACACGTTAATTTCGAGTAAGTGTCAAGTAACAATCCACTACCAATTTGACATGAATAATTTACAATAACCTAAAGAGCCCCTTGCCCTACGTTTTAAAACTACGATGATCTGTTAAGTATCCCACAACGTGTCCATAACATAATGAGTAAGAGACGGTTTCATATAGGCTGTTTTGGGTAAAATTAATGAACTCTACAAATTGCGTACTGTCATAGAAACCACATCCTGAAATCCAATAAACAGTATTTGAGAAAGAACACTTTGCAATATGTTTCCCACTGGTAAATAAAATCAGGCAATTTACAAAGCGCAAGAGGGCCAGCTCTCCGTAAAAAATCGCTTCCAATGGGTCCTCTTCCGAAAAATTGAAGCTCGTCTCAAACGATGTTTCGAATTGAACAACCTCCGTCTCCGGAACGTCGACTTCAATGACCGGCGTCTGCGGCGCCAACCAAAACGCCGTCTCAGCCTCCACAGCCTGATCCAGATTCACAAACCAATCACTAAGAGGAGGCGCAACGAAGCTAAATGTTAAAGTGTTTTCTGCTGAATAAAGTTAAGTGTTGGTTTCTTTGTTATATCGTTTAGGTTTTCAAGGGATTCTTTCAAGATTTGGTAGTGGGTTGTTACAAGTATGTTTTATAAGAAAAGTGGACTTGCGACTTCGGGAAATGTAAATTATGCGTTAGTGATATTGATGTTAGTAATATTATATATTGGAAATCATTTGTTATTAACTGTAATGTCGGTGTTTCGACTGGTATTTTTAATTGTATGCAGGATTCTCTTATGTAGCTGGAGTGTACTAAGGAATCCAGATTGAGATTTTACTATGAACACTTTGTTGTGGACTGAAGTAGGAGTGAAGCGAGATAATCCACTCCACTTGTTGATGTGGATTGGAGTGAAGAACCCGGATTGAGATTTGACTGTAAACACTTTGTTGTGGACTGAAGTAGGAGTGAAGTGTGATAATCCACTCCACTTGCGGTGGACTGGAGAGAAGAATTATGATTGAGATTTTACTGTAAACACGGACTAAAGTGTGATGAAAATGCGCAGGACAAAGTTGCTGCCATATTGTGTTATTATATTTTGGGGTTAGGTTAAAAAAAGAACAGAGAACACATTACAATTTAATAGAAAGCGTTAAAGTCAAGTATTTGTAAAGGAAAACGACTTTTGTAAAGGGGAACGGAACTAGATAAGTGTAACGTACTGTGAAGAAATGCCTTACTTGGAGCTACTTTAATTTTTCATTCGTTACATGTTTTCTGCTTCGTATTGTCGCTGATAGATTGCGTTATTACGTTTTCAGTCCAGGTTGACTCCAATTTCGCTCTTGTTTACCGTTTAACCTGGATTGTAATATTTACCATAAACACATTTCATCAATCCATGTTCGCTATACATTCACTCCGAGTTAGGTTCCATCTGGATTGGATTTTTACCCTTAACGTAGTAATGATGTCTGACTTTGTTCTGACATCATCTTATTAAATTATCAAAGTATTTGTTAGTAACGCATTATCTTTCTTATGTTATGGTTAAAATAAATTTGCTGTTTAGCTGGTGGTGATAAATGGTTAACGTCAAGGTCGGTTTCTCTGTGCCTGACTTTGTTCCGATTAAGTCCTGATAAAAAATTTAATAATTGTCAAGTTTCGGCGAGTAAAGAAGTTGACATGATTTTGTTTAGTAAACCTTAAGGAGTTTACATACCAGAGTTTCCTCGTTCTTTATTTTGAACTCGTAGCAGTCGGGAAGTATTAAAAATAAATGTTGAAACCCTCGTTGTTTGAAGGTGTTGCGGCCAGTTCTACAAGTGACGAACAAAGGTCCAGTGATTTCACCACAACCTCCCCCAAGCTCTTTCCCTGCCGGGATATTTCTGCCTCACGCCCAGCACCCCACTTTATCTCCCTGTTTTCGTCGCCCAGGACTTGGCAGAAACCAGCAGACCCCCTCCGCTCCCCCACCGTCAACACACAAACACCCCTCCCCCTCCCTCAAGCAAGCGTTTCCTCTCGGGAGACAGGTTTGAAGGCTCCACAATGCGGGCCTGCTGAAAGCCGCTGGCTGTTTAAATTTCGTGTGCATTTGACAGATATTAAAAAAGAACGCGCCGGGTTTCTGATAACAGCCAGCAACAAAATGAGAGTGGTGCGCCCCTGCGTCGTAAAAATGAAGGGGAGGGAGTTGGGTGAAGGTGGAGTGGGGTTGGGGGTTTTAAAAAATAACCGGGTCGGGGAAAGAAGAGCGGTAGATGTAGAGCGAGGGAGAGGGAAAAAAATTGGAAAAGTTTAGTTTGGGATCTTAGCACGAGTGACACGGGGAAAAACTTGATAGACATCCAGGAGTTAAAAAAACTGTAGATTGCGGACAGAAGTTGGCAAGAGTGTGCCATGTACCGGTGTGTGCACAGGTATATAATCCCTCTGTATCTGTTCCGTTGCACCTTATTATTTCGTTATAGGTGCCCAACGGATGAGAATTCTCGTCGTCAAATAGTAGCTGGACCTGAAAACCTAGGGCGACATTCGGGGCTGAAGCTGTCAAGGCGATCCTTCAGATATATATATATATATATATATATATATATATATATATATATATATATATATACATATACACACACACACAGACACACACACCAGCAACCCAGGTAGCACGAATTATCTATAGCCAAGAATTGAAGTCAATACATTGACATGTCGCACACTTCCAAATCTCGATCCTACGTTATTTATTTATTTATTATTAATTATTTACTTAGTATTAATTGATTAAGTAATTTATTTATTTTTAGAGAAAGTATGGCACAAAGTATGCAAATAATAAATAAATATGTTGACACGAGCGCTACCAAACTTCACAGGATCACCCGCTGGGCTAACCTGAAGATTGCACGAAAATTTCACCAAAATCGAGCCAACCGTTTTGGAGTCCATAGAGAACTCACTTACGCACATCGATTAAATATATAAACATATATATGTCGGTATGTGTATATGTATGAGATCGATTAACTCTGACACTGTTCGACCGATCGCCATGACGCTTGGCACTTAAATGTATTTTTGAAGAGCTTTTATACTAAAATTTTACTCTAACACGCAACTAGATGGTACCGCAGCGAATATTATAAACTTCTATACTGTTCAACCGATCTTCATGAAAATTGGTATATATATATATATATATATATATATATATATATATATATATATATATATATATATATATATATATATATATTGTATACTATACATTTGAACACGGAGAATACATTTTAGTGGTACACATTTTGCTGTATCTCGTCACTAGACGAAGCTGCAGTGCACCTACTTATATATCGTTCCACCTATCGCCATAAAAACTGGTAATATATAGTGATTAATGTATGTTTGTTCGTTCTTCTTCTGTGCTTTCCTGGGGCCGTGGTGATCGAGAGGTCAGACCTCTCGCCTCCCACCAAGACGGGGTCTGTCCACGAATTTTCACATGTGGGAATCGTGCCGGACGATGCCGTTGGTCGGCGGGTTTTCTCGGGGATCTCCCGTTTCCCCCGCCCTTTCGCTCCGGCGTCGCTCCATACTCACCTCATGTCACCCCTCACCAGCGCTGGAGACCTCGATGTTAAGCGCTGACCAAAATCTCACACTCATTCATTCTGTGCTTTCCTATACTATTCATCTGTTTAGAATGAATCACTGGTGAGTTGTGTGTGCATCCACGATGATTTCTGCCAAAATATTTGTAGGAGCGGTTGCAAAACGCGACAGAGCGGCAGAACGAGGTTCACAAAAAATTTAATTGGCATTGTAACACATTCCAGGACAACTATTTATATGTATTACACTAGCGTTGTACGAGTTGACCAGTTAATGGACACAGCAATAATATGTCCTGATTTCATTGTGGAAGAATTCCTATAAAAGTATGATTTTAATATCAAATCAAGAAATTGTTTTCTTTCATTTATAATCCTCTATAAACCATTAAAATTTGGGAAACTGTGTCGTAAGAGAATAATATATTTTATTTTAAAAAAAAGTGGGGTAACATATATTACACATATAAGATAAATAGGTAACAGTGAAGGTTCGGCCATACGTTTATTACTCAGTATTTATTTAAAGTAAGTACTTTACCAAGTATTAGAGGCACGTGTATTTCGCGTATTAATCTGGCAACAGTGTAGACTTCTCAGACCTATACATACACTGGCCAAAGTCAAATATACATTGGCTTGTAACCGTAACACGTGTTACTACCGCGACTTGTTTCCTTATTTATCACTGGCTTGTAGTCGTCAAATATGTGTAAAACATGTGTCGTCTAATCACAGAAGGAGTAGTGAAGTATACACGATTGACATTCAACCTGACTTAGAATCAATACGCGAAATAATCGTGCCTCTACCAATTATATATTCACTACCAGTAAGTGACTCAGTTTGAATTGCAAGTTATGAAGTGACCGTAACAATAAATCATATTTGATCATGAGAAACTCAGAGACTTGAAAATCCTGATGATTCAAAACTTTCCTTTGTACATAGGAACTTTAAATCTCGTACGCCTGGCAATATTCCACAATTCCACCTGCTAAGGTATCGGGGTTGTATACATTTAGGCGTTTCAAGTACTCTCCTCGTTTTGCGATGTCGAAATTCATCTCCTACAGACACAAATCATAATTTAAAAAAAAAGTAAGCAACCAGTCGGCTATAAAATTTCGCTAAAGGTCTAGCTATGTTGGCGAATTGTCTGCCTACCAACATGCAGCCACGCAATTATTAATAGATTATCGTTGTTAAAATAATTACTTGAAAATTAAACAGCTAGTACATTGAGCAGAAACAACAACAAAAACGAATCTGCATGAAACTTATGTACTGAAGTTTTCATTTAAAAACTTGTACTCTTTATATTAATTTTTAAATCGTAATACTAAAATTCTAACATTAAGGGGAAAAAAATGAGCGGACATTTATTTGTGAAGAGGCCTTTATGTTGTTATGCTCCTTAAGAAAATCTTATGTATAAGACTGTTGACTTGCAACAGTTTTAGGCAGCTTTCTGCAGTAATGATTAAATATTAAAGGTATTAGTTTTTAGACAGTTTCCATGCCCAGAAAGGTTACTTGAATCATTGCCAATCGTATTGTAGTTTCTTTGATTGTAACATTTTATAGGAGCTTACCGCAGACAGCTGCGAAATAAAGCAAGGCGCGAGGGCTTGCCGCCATTTAACAACGAGGTCTCTTAAGGGCGCAACTACAGCAATTTTCATCACTATGTGTTAGTTTTTTTTATTTGTATCAGATAATTTTTTTCCTTGTTTTAGGCACAAAATGGGACTAAATTTTGCTCTTATTAATTATTTTATCTCGCATAGTTTTCGCGTAATAGCTCGTTAAAGCCAAAATTTGCTCGTTTCCGTTTTAAGGACGACACTAAAACCAACTCAATGGTAAACTTAAAAAATTCACAGTGAATATCGATGTTGTAGCCTACAAGTTCAGCTATGTTAAACCACAAAATTAAAAATTTTGTATTTTTTAAATGTGATTTTTTTTTTTCAAATTTTTATTTTAAATTTCAGCATTTAAGTTGAAAACAAAAAAAAATTATTCTCAGTTTTTATGTATGTAAAATTGTAGCCTGCAACGTCTAAATCCACTGTGAATTTTTTCAGTTTGGTATGTCAGTTGGTTTTAGTGTAGTCCTTAAAACGGAAACACGAAAACTTTGACTTTAACAAGCCATTACGCAAAAATTATGAAAGATAAAAAAATTTTATAAGAGCAAAACTTAGTCACATTTTGTGTCTAAAACAAAAATATATATATATATATATATGTGGCACGAATAAAAAAATAAAATCATGGTGATGAAAATTGATGTACGCCGTGACCTTATGAGCCGATGAGGGGGAATTGAGGTAAAAGAACCACACAGCATCCATGCTCGAGACCGGGTTCGAAGCCAGGACCTCTCGCACCGCAGACAGGCAAGTGCGAATTAGAGATATAAAGTCTTAGCTTGGGAAGCAGTCTAGAACAGAGGAGTAGATATACCTAAAGGCAATGATTTTTTGTGAATAAGAATTAAGCCACATGTTGTTTCAGTGCCTCACGTGCACATCTGCAGCTCTGCTTTATGGTCAGTGATTGGCTGTTTTCAACTCTCAACATATCTGATATTTACGCGCAAATCGCAGACGGGTGGTGTCGAAGTGACGTTATTCTCATTGACACAGTCAAATGAGTGACGCCTCTACACGAATGCACACTGCCAATAACTACGTACCAGAACTGCAGATGTGAACCTGAGGCATTCAAACAAAATGTTGCATAATTCTTCTCACCAAAAATCACCGCCTCTAGACCACACTGTAAAAAAAACTTCCTCAAATGTTTAGGAAGTTATCCCAGACGCAGCGTGGGACAGTTACAATACTTCGTCTTGTAAATATGCAAACGTTTACAAATGTTACAATACAAGTCTGGTAACTTTAGTATGCATTTGACTGTTTTATAATTAGGTTTAGGAGTGCTACCATGGATGTCTGGGAAACAATTCTACCATACCTACTTTCTTAGCGTTCCTATACGCACGTCTGGTACATTGACAAACTATTTTTTAGAGTGCATTCCTAGAGCCACGATTTTATGGGGAAAATATTTTGCACTATTTGGTTTGAATGCCTCACATGAACATCTACAGTTCTTCTTAATGGATTGGATTAGATATTTTAACTACCACTTGCCTTGGGGATCTACTGGCTAATCACAGCAGTGTGAAGTCACAATATCCCTATTCAGATTGGTGCAGTCAAATGAGAAACTTGTCCGAACAATGACAAGATGCCAGTAACCATGAGGCACAGCTGTCAATGTGTGCGTAAGCCATTGAAACAACGTAGGGCAGAAATATTTTCGGAACAAAATCATGACTCTAACCATTGCTATACTCGACCCATTCCAAGGTTGCAGCATGGAAACATACAGGCGTTTGCGAACGTACTAGGTATTATATACTCGGTAGTATTGGCTCTGTGATCGGATCTACTCAGTCGTAGGATGTTTAACGGATTTTTCCCGAGCATACATAACTTCGAAGAGCAGTATATTGGCGGTCTATTTAAAAAATGCGGCAACATCTGAAGAAGCTGTTCATTTCAGGCGCTGATTTGGTAGACCTGTATTATTAGACCAAGTCCGCACAGTGTAGAATATTCTTTTGTAAAGGTACAATATACGTATATGACATTACATTTGCATACTAGTAATGTATAACGTACAAAAATGCTACAGTTAACCTCCAAAAATTTTCATTCGAATCAGGATTTGCAAATTTAAAGTTCTGTGACACATAACCGCTATCTTTTTGTATTAATCACGATTATAATATATAGAAATTAATTTTTTAATATATATGTTCAGAAGTCATGATTGTTAATAATTATGTAACATATTCCATGCCTGAATTAAGTTCTTCTGGATACATTTTTATTTGATAAATTCCTCCAGGCTTCTCGTCTAACAAAAATACAACATTCCGACATCGTCTTTGTCTGAGCACGCATTCGAGCGCCGTGTAACATTATTTTTTGTGCGTACCCACGCGGTAGCCTGTGTTTGTTTTCTTTGTACACGTATTTCCCTGTTTCTTCTGCTACCGAGAAAGGTAGATATGAGCAGGGCCGGCAAAGAGATCGAGTTGAATCTTTACAGATCTTGTATGCCGGTAGACTGTACTCTCACAAGATTCTTTTCCGGTTTTTTGAGTAATGTCTAGTCTATCGAGTAGATCGAATACTCCAGCTCGACCCGTTGCGTCCGCCATCTTGCCCAGTACTGGTTACGTGAGGCGTTTTTACCCCGCATAACGAATTAGAATACATCCAAACTACATGCACAAATACTATTTCATGCACACAAAGTGATATTACCTTACAGATGATTTAAAAAACAACTAAACGTTTAAATTATTATTAGATATGATTAGGGGCCGGATTCAATGACCTGCATGCTAGAATCCATTGTCCTATGCATATTCAAGCCCCGTCTATTCGTTCATTGTCTGCTGTTTCACAAAGTAGTCGCTGGTGAACGAATAAACGGGGCTTGAGTATACACAGGAGAGTGCATTCTAATATGCAGGTCATTGAATCCGCGACATTTTCCGGTCTCTAGATATGATGGTACATCGCGAAAATGTCGTGTGCTAACATACCCTTGAAAACACTGTTGTTTCTTGCCACGTGTATGATTGCTAGAGGCACGAGTATTTCGCGTATGAGTCTGGCAACAGCGTATACTTCTCAGACCTAAAAACACACACTGGTCAATGTCAAATATCTATTGGCTTGTAACCATAACACGTGTTAACACGACGACTTGTTTCCTTATTTATCACTGGCTTGCAGTTGTCAAATATGTGTTAAAACTGGTGTCGTCTAATCACAGAAGGATTAGTGAAGTATACAATACTGGCATTCAACCTTACCTGGAATCAATACGCGAAATAATCTTGCCTCTAATAATTGACACTCCGTAGCTTTCTGAACTGAAGACCAATAACTAGGGACCTGAAAAATTCTCGTTTTCTTTTAGACACAAGCTAGAACCCCAGTAACTGTAATTTCATGCTACTTCCACAATTGGCCGTTGACTTATTTGATACCACCTAGAAGTTGATGAACCAATAATAACAATGTAACAATTGCGGGCCCATTTCGCTGTGTCAGCAGGCACCCAACGAACAGATGTTGTCTGCTTGTATACACATATGTCCTTGAAAGTTAGCTTACAGGTCAGCGAACACGTGAATTGTTATGGTCTCTACCAATAACAGGCATCAAATATTACAATAGCGGGATTGTATTGACTCAGTCAAAGGGTAACAGCTCCACGTATCAGGGAACAGCCTGTGAGTTTTTGATAAGCTGAACGTACATTTAAACCCAGCAAAAAGTCCCATTTTCTCGCTATAAACCATCATCTCTAATTATTATGTTTGTACTGCGCATATCACTACAACATCGGAACTATTTCCTGCTGCAACGTTACGCAGCCAGCCAATGTCTGAGAGCTCGCCAGTGGTAAGGTTTATTTCTGCTGCAACTTTGCAATGGATAAAGTAGATATCTGTCAGTTTAGTGAGTAAATGTTAAAGGTTTCGATGAAAAACTTCATAGTGCGAAATTCTTCACGTTTTGCCCAAAGGAGAAAACTGCTTTCAAGAAACATCTGTCCGCCTTTCTCGTCTGCCCGTGCATTTTTTCTCCATTTTCCTGGAGAACTGTAGATATAGGAAGCAGAAGATGTCGGGACTATGCAAGAAAGGGAGATGAAGAAAAACATTCTTCCAAGTTTTCCTTCTCTTCCAGTTTTTTTATTATTATTTTCTCTCTCCGCCCCTTCACGAAGGCGTCGTTTGTTGGGAAGTTCGACGTCTCTGAGAGCATGTCAATTCTTTTCTCGCTTTTGACTATTGAGGAACGAGCACTGAAGTTTGTTCGCCTCACACAACAACGATTTATGTCCACTCGCACCTCATCACAGAGATTTGATTCAGCTGTCCCAGAGCCACGGATGTGAGAATAATAGACCCAGAGATGCCACGGCCAGAACGATTCTCTCCTGGAGGTCGATTAAATATATTTTTTCATGTGTGCAATGCACAATTTGCACCTATGTTGCGTCTGGTTGTGCTGCAGAGGAATTAAATACTCTCACACACGCAATAGAAGACCCATTTTACTTGCTGACTGCACCTGCGCTGCACTGCGTCGGTGCAAAAAATAACAGGTATAGTCTGTTTACGATAACGTGAGAACTGCTTAAATTTTTCTTTCAACCATTTTATAGCCATATTTATTATTTCTAATATGAAAACTTCCCTAAAACTAAAAACAGTGTAAACATTTCACCAATCTCAAAACTAAACGTACTTGATTCCATTAAGAACGTTCCACCTATAAAATTATTATTTTTTTTAAATATTCGTACCAAACACTGATAAAATTTAACACATCAGATATCATGCTATTTTCCGCAAATAAAAAAAAATTACGCCCAATAGTTTTTGCATAATCACTCACCAAAGTCTCAAATGGCCATTGAAGTGTAGCCAAAATCATAAAAAGTAAATAACTAATGAATGAAACATTACAGGAACTCAAAGTCAATGTTATCGATACAATTTATGAATTGTTCAACATAAGTTAGTTTTGAATATTTCAGTAGAAGTCAAAAATCAGTTAATCAAAAAGTTACTCATTTTCGTCAGTAAAAAATATCCCTTTGTTTTTACAAAAGTGTCTTGAAGTATCCCATATAATAATTTAGTAGCATTATGAATTTTTTTTTCTGCAAGTTAATTACTTTTTTTGCTTTTGGCTACGCCGCAACAGCCATTTTGCGACTTTGGTATGTGATTACGTTAAAATTATGAGACTATTTTTATTTTGTTTGTTTGGGGAAATGCCTTTTTATCTAATGAGTAAAAGTTGAACAGGGTTTGGCATAATTGTAAATTTTGAATTTTTACGAGTCCAGCTTTCATTTTAAAAAAATTGGATATCATTAGCGCCGGGGTGTGCTCAAATTAAAGTGAACAGACTATAATGACATTTAATTGGGGCTTTGAAGTGTAAATACAACGGGTAGGGACCTGAGAACTTCGCATTATAATTTGATAACAGGTTAGACTTCGCTGGTCTGTACTTACCAGGCAGAGTACAATACGTTTGTTGTTATATCGGCAAGATGACTCTGCAGGGCTGCATCTAGGGAGGGGCATAGGAACATTTGGCCCGGGCGGTATATCAAAGTTCCGGCAGGCTGGCTCAATATTGACTGAGAAAATTAGAACAGGAAAATGTATTGAAGACGCTTGTTCAATTTATAATGAAAGTGTAATCAACGCTTTCTTTATAGAGAAAAGTCGTTAAAATTGTTTTTAGTGTCTATTGTGTTGTAGTATATACATAGCATATGCATTTCATGTCTACGTCACCGCCTGTAAATAAAACTGAACTGACGATTTAATTTAATCTTATTAATTTTGAAGTACAGATTAGTTTTACACAGATGTAAATTAAATTCATAAATACCAGAGCAAAATTAATATCGTCGTTGATTTTGTGAAACCTCCTATGTGTTAAAATATAAAAATTTCAGGGGAAACAAAAAACGTATAGACACTAACAGTGTTATGGTATTTGTTAGTAACTACTCTAAAATGTCATAACAGCATCTTTTCTAGCCATCTGTGTAAACTGTCGTACAAGCACAGGCACAGAGAACATAACTTTAACATATCATCTGTAGAGATGATGGTTTATCGCGGGAAAACTTGACTGTTTGCTAGACTTCAACATACGCTCAGCTTATCAAAATATAACTGGCTTTCGCTTGTACGTGGAGCTGTTGCCCCAATTTGACTAAGCCAATAAGAATCCTGCTATTGTAATATTTGATGCCTGTTATTGGTCTGCAGACAGCTACGGTGTGTCAGTGGTTTCAAGGCTATGTTGGTGCAAAAAATTTTCGCGATATACCATCATCTCTAATCATCTGTAATTGGCACTAAGGAGGTACTTAACCGCTGATACATAGGAGCTATTCTTATATAGTGGTTAATGAAGTTCCACTTTAACACAGCATGTTCGATAGGAAATAAAGTGTCTATATACACCCCAAACAATAATACACTCTCTTCTTTCAGTGGACGTCACAATGTCAGTGTCAAGAATACACGTACAATTAAAAAACCCACGCTGTACGTGCATTACACCTTGGTTACCTAGAAGCGTGACATAATAATGGCCATGTCCTCTTATTCCGTGATAAAATACACTGAAAAAACGGTTTTGTGGTGACTGCAAAACACTTTGTCAATATGGACCTCACCAAATATTTTTGCACTGGTTACAAAATTTTTTGGTTATCACTGCAAAACATTATTAAGGAAAGCAAAAAATTTTAGTAGTCACTACAAAAAAATTTGGTGAGGTCCATATTGACAAAGTGTTTTGCAGTCACCACAAAACCGTTTTTTCAGTGTACATACACAATTCACATACAAACTCAAACCATGCGGCTAAGCATCATGGTCTACTAGGGGCATTACGTAAGTGTGGACATGACCACAGTGTCTACAGATATGCAAGGGACAAACTTCGCTGTGATGTTACACAACACGATGACACTACTGCTTTTGAACTTGGTTTCTTATGTCTTCTTGTCAGGTTTGAAAGAAAGAATATCGCAGAAAGCACCGATGGTGTTTTTATATGTAGTGTTTCATTTCCTGAAGGTGTTTGAATTTCGATTCATTTATAGGTACCAGTCCCTGACAATGCTAGAAGACGTCTTCCTCTTCTGTGGTAGTGATTCATATTTGGCCGTGTGATTCAGTTTGAAAAAATATCACCATTTGGCAGGTATTTCAGAGGCACTGTCACGGACAGTAGGTTCCCCAGCTTTCTTCCCAGGCCGAAGTGATATTCGGTTAGATGAAATTTCCTCATGATTCTTTAAAAATGAGTAGTCATAGACATTGACTTTATATCGATGTGAAGGCCTGGATTGTCGTATCAGAGCCACATATTCAGATGAGGAGAGTATTGGTGGTCTGAAGTATTTCTCTAACGCAGCATGAACATTATCAGCCTCCATGATTTAGTGGATTTCCTCAAGAAACATTTGTTCAATCATCAATGATTTTTTCTGTGTTGGATCACTGAGAGCACGGACCAGAACCATATTACGTTTCTGGTACTCACAGCCATCTGAAATGAGAGTAACTTCATAGACTGATTCTGGTTGTTTCGAAACAAAATCAACTATACATGTTGCAAACTCATTGGCGGTAACATTTCATTTGCCTCATGCCAAACGTAGTGTGTGACATCACCATTGTTCATCTCATAAATTGTCAAATTGTGCACTTGTAATTTCTGTTTGTAGTACAATGCTGAGACTTGAAATTTGGGGCACAATAACACACTTTACAGATTCATGGTAAGATCCAGATGTCCCTTACTTGTAGAAGACTTTGCAAGATTCTTAGCTGCTCTAGCATTGACTTAGCTCTTAATAAGTGCTTCACATATTTCTTTCGTAACTTCACACATTTTATAGCTGCAACAACCGTTACATCGGTCCCTGCGAGGCATATGAATGGCAATATTTTCCGCTTTCATAACATCACGGAACGTAATCCTTGATACAGGCACGATGTCGTTCTCTTCATACCCCATTCCTTGTAAACAGTGAACAAATGAAGCTCAGACTTAAGTGAGGATTCGACATATATTTTCTTTGTAGATTCCCTACAATAGTGACGGCACCTTCGGAAGCAATCCCAACCACTGTTTTATTCCTTCAGTAATTGTTGGCTTCATCCTTTCCTTGTTTTGAGCATTTTGCTTATTCTTGGTAGTTGCACTTTGTAGAGTTACAGGTATGTGAAAGTGCTATTGTTCTACAGTAGTTTCCATGCCTCTATCCATTTTCGCCCATCTCTTTCTTGAATGTGTGTTCGCTTATATGCATCAATTTCACCCACAATGTTTCTTTCAAATACGACCACTGATACATTCCATGTACGTAACACACTATAAATTGACAAAATAAACTCCAAAACAACTTGACAAATGACACTCAGACGAGTCTTTCAATATGGCACAAGTGAATGAAATCTCCTATGTATGCCTACCTCCTATGTGTCTTTTGGACTTATAGATGATAAAATAGCAGCTATTATTTCGGGAAATACATACGGTATACCATGTTCCGTTTCCTGGTATGTTCAACAACATATTTTTACCACATATGAGGTATTCCAACTGTAGAGCTTGCAGAGACGATTCTAACTATATCGAAAACTTAAAATGACCAGCTTTGTCGCGTAGGGGGTTTATAACATCACCGACCATATTACAGTATTAGTAACTATATTTTAACCCAATATTTTACTTGCCGTACAGTGAACTTATGAAAACAAAACAGTGGAGACGGCATAAGCCAACTTTGCCACCCTCCTTTTTTTTAAGTGGTCTAAATACAGAACTGCCACCCAGCGAGGTGGCGCAAAGGTGACACGTTGGACTCGCATTGGGGAGGATCTGGGTTCGACCCTGGCTCCGGCCATACTGATTTCGGTTTTCCATGGTTTCCCGAAATCGCTTCAGGCGAATGAAGAGATGGTTCCTTAATAAAGGCCATGGCCGACTCCTCTCCCAATACCAGTAATTGTGTCAAGCTGTTTGTCACCGTCTCTAATGACCTCGCTGTCGACTAAACGAAAGTCCAGTTACTAGGGACAGGAAAGTTTCGCGAACTCAATGATCCGCATGCTAGATTCCATTGTCCTATGCGTACCCAAGCTATGTCTATTCGTTCATTGTCTGCTGTTACAATGAGGAGCAGCTTGTTGACTAATTCCGGAGCTTGAGTACGTATAGGATATTTGATTCCAACATGCAGGCCATTGAATTCGCGATATTTTTCCTGTCCCTACCGATTACCTTACCTTACCAATCCAGTACTACCCTGGGCCCGCAGTGGCCGAGGGGTCAGACCTCTCGCATCCCGCGATCCGTGTTCGATTCCCGGCGGGGTCGGTCTCCGGATTTTCGCATGTGGGAATCGTGCCGGACGATGCCGCTGGTCGGCGGGATTTTCTCGGGGATCTCCCATTTCCCCCGCCCCTTCATTCCGGAGCTTTACCATACATCATGTCAGCCCCCACCAGCGTTAAGGTCTTGTTCCCGAGTTTTTTTCAGACTGGTGCCAATAACTCTTTTTTTTTTAACCAAAATGTTTGAAAAAAATTGAGTCAGTGTGCAATCACACGATGCACAATACTGTGGACGCGTTTTTTTAAAATAATGTACCATTCGCCAGCAAAAAAAAAAAATAAATAATTTCCTTCATTTTTGCTTATTTTCACGACGAAAAACGTGGTACTTTGGGTAATGAAATCTAAAAAACCGTTCAGTATAATTCCACAAAAAAATTCAGCTACATATTACAACAAATAAGTGTCAAAACTGTGCAGCGAAATTTTGACATGAGTATTAGGTAGCAAAAAAAAATATATTTTTTTCGAAATCACTGCAAGACTCCGTAACAAGGCCTTAAAGTCCTAGACGTTAAGCGCTGACCAAAATCTGTTCACTCGCTCCAGTACTGGCCTTAAGTGTAGAAAGAAAATATTGCGAATTCAATAGTTTTAATGTTAGAATTCTATATCTTACGCATACTCAAGCGCTATATATTCGTTCTCTGCCTGCTGTTCCAGTCAGTAACAGCAAGTTGACAAATGACTGGGGCTTGAGTATGCACAGGATAGCGGATTCTTACATGCAGGTAATTGAATTCACGATTTTTCTTTTCCCTATATATGTGATGTAATTTATGTGAGAGACAATTTGACAGGAGACAGGTACCTCTACCGCGGAACTTTTAATTATTAGAAGAGACCTGCAGATTTTGCGATACAACAGGCTAGACTGCAAGCTGTTGTTCGTTCATTGGAATTCTTCCACTAGCCTACACTGTAGAGAATTGTAACGGGGAACATACTGTACCAATAATTTAAAGTTCTACGTTACAGACATATTGTATGTTAAGCAGATACATCACAGCGAATGGTGAGTAATAATTAGGACTAGGAAAAATCTGATAGTTCAATGACCTGTAGTCAAGAATCCAATGTTCTATGCATACTCGAACCCCGTCTATTAGTTCATTATCTGCTGCCTGAATGAGTAGACGGTAATGGACAAATAGAGAGTTACGGTATAAACAGGATAATGGATTCTAGCATGTTGGCCGTTGAGCTCGCGAAATATTCCTAGCTAGAGACCGGAAAAATTCGCGGGTTCACTGCCCTGTAGGATAGCCTGCAAGAATATTTGTGAACTGAAGCAGACAGATGCTCATTAGCTGCTTGCTGTTAAAGTGATATACGTCTGTATTAGTTACATTATTACTGTTAGCTCAGAGACTTCCAGAAGATGTCAAATAAGTGTAAGAAAAATTGCGAAAGTGACACAAACATACAGTTGTTGGAATTCTAGCTTGTGCCTAAGTGAAAACGCGAATTTTTTCAGATCTCTATTCCTAGCCCTAGTAATAATGAAATCATAGATTCTACTGGAGTATGTATAGGTCAGTGCAGTCTTATCAGTGTCCAAATCGTAACGGAAATTTAACGCATGTGTAATTATTAGACGAAAACATTTTCCGCAGCTATCCACTAAGTTGTCAGCCAACAGGATACAGCGAACGAGTCTAACGTCGTTTGGAATCTAGTCCGCCGGTGTATAATTACGCGAATTTCGCATCTCCCTATAACAATGTGTAGAGATTATGGTATATCGCGAAAATATTTTATGCTAAAATATCCTTGGAAATGCTGTTGTTAACTGCAACACATATGAGTGGGTGATGTAGTCTGATACACGTAGCTGTATACAGACCAATAACAGGCATCAAATATTTCAGTAGCGGGGTTCTTATAGACACAGTCAAATAGGTCAACATCTCCACGTACAAGCGAAAGACAGTAACCTTCTAGTAAGATGAACATGCGTTGAAATACAGCAAACAGTCAAGTTTTCCTGTGATAAAACATCATCTTTATCTATGTGCCGAAAGAATAGAAAATAGAGATCATCTTAGCTACCAGAGTACTTTTCAAAATACTATATCATATTTTGCCTTATACGGTTGAACTACAATTATTATATAATGGCATGTGAAGTCACTAGACTCGTTGAGCAGTCAAGAAGACATATTCATTGTACAAGGTGCGAATAAATATTGTTCGTAGGTAGAGACCCGGATATTTCGCGTATTAATTTGATGATAAGTTAGAATTCAAATTACTGCACAGGTATTTCCACGATTAGGCAACTGTTTAGTAACCTCGTCCTTGGGTACTATGAACCAATAGCAGACATGTATGAAAAGACTCTCACCCTACTTTGTCAAATACAACTGGAGCAACAGTCATTGTCCACTGGACAAGTATAGCTGAAGATAGGGGTCTATGTCAGTTCTACGACTCGTCTCTTCCCCGAACGTTTTTTTTCCTCTCCCCACTACGCTGGGGGTTGTACGAGGGGGTGTTGCGGGCGGTGACACATGATGGAAGCTGTGACCAATAGGGAGGTTGTTTCTTTTTTCTTTTCTTTGACGTTGCGCGCGCACTGTCGCGGAGAGGTGGGAACGACGAAACTACTGCGACAAAGTATTAGGAGACAAGCACCGAACTGGAGGTGTGTCGAGTGCTCGGTCGAGTCGCAGTCTTCGGCTATGTTTATTCTTGAAAAGTAAGTATTTTCAAGCGGAAAGAAAGAGTTTTGTAACAATTGCAACAAAGCCAATTTAGATAAAAGTCTCTATTTAATGCTGTTTACGACGACAAGAGAAAAACCTGTACTTAATTATATAGTTAAAACATTTAACTGGTACTGTTAGGTGACAATGTTTACAATACGTAAAGAGATGTGTGAGTAAAGGACAGTACAAGGCTGAGTTTTAATAATTTCCTTTATGTTCAGATTATACTGACCTATTTATTAACTGCC